>APFE030681094.1:774-30827 GCA_000404065.3 Pinus taeda
ATGGACTTATTTGTATTAATAGGAAACAAAAGAAACCATTACAACCTGAGCCTTGGTGTTGTGCAAGTTCCTCCTAGGGTCCAGCAAGAGTTTTCCTTTACTTGATAAGCTCACCCACTTCCAAATGAAACAAGAAAGGATGGTAATCTCTCCTCACAAGCTTCTACAAGGAAGTCCTAATTCCAGCAGCATCTACCCTTTGGAATGTTCAGCTTTCAACCTCCCCTCCTTTGGCCAAATGCCTGTATTTATAGTGTTCTAGAGGAAGTTATTCAGGTCCAACATCAATGGGATACTCCCTCTTTTGGATGGGGTAGCTCCTCTCTTGATGGGATAAGTTCATCTTTCATAGGGATGCATGAACCATCTGGAGGCGCTCAATACACGTCAAACAAGCTTCTATAATGATCTAGAAATGACCACAAGCAACTTTTTTAAGATGAAACTCGCGCCTTTTGACCTTTATAGGAGTACGCACCCAACCCTTGACATACAAAGCGTACAAGTACGCAGGTATTATGAGCTTGGAGTGCGTACACGCAGGTAAGGTAGAGAGAACCTGCGTACCGAGAGATAAACATGTTTTTTAATGACTTTCTCTCTTTCTTGAAGTTTGACATGGAGAGCAGAGGTATAAGGCTTGCCAAGGAGGATAATATGACTGTTGATGGAGCCATACTAACTGCAGATAGTCATGGTGACAAATTTCAGTGTAACAGATACTCAACTAAAGCATGAGTGAAAATAGCATTGGGATTGATGGACTGATACCAAGGATAATGGGGAAAAGTGGGACTGAGGGACAAATAGATGACTACCCTTATCAGAGCATAAATTTCATGGTTGACATGGTAGCAACTGAATCAACTCCGGAGGGGATGGGGACAGTATGACTAGAGGTCAAAAATGGGCAACACAAGATGAACAGTATGAAAATATGGATGGAATATTGTGACATGATATAATGGGACATGAAATATACTCCAAGGATGCAAGGGTGGCTCATCGCGGATGCTCTGAACAAGGGTGACTCGATGATGCTATGATGAAACTGAGATTTTGGGAGTTGCCCAAAATCCCAATTTCTTTAAAAAACCAAGATCGTGGACCTGTGGGTTATGGCCCACTCAATCTTCCACTGCGCTATAATAGGAATGTCCAACCACCGTTCTTAAGAATGAAACCAGAGTGTAAGGAATTATGCGCACAGAATTCTTTCAATAGACATTTGAGTATTATAACAACGCACCATACAAGCGGTGAGCGCACAGCATTTCCAAGTTTGTGACTTATACAATACAACGCACAACCTTCTAATAAACTACACAATTCACAACATTTAAATTACAGTGGACAACGTATTGAATTATATTGGACAGCGCACTGCTTATTAATAAACACGCAACTCAAGCCATGTAACATTTCCAAATCAACGCTATTGAATTTATAGTGCAGCGTGTTTAAATTTAGGTGGACAACGCTCTGTTTTTTTGGTTCTTTTAACTACCACGGTACATGTTAATTGCCACAACAGTTTTACGCATAACCAAATTAATGGACAACGCAGCACAGCTGCTCTAAAGCCCATCCATACCTGTCTATTCATCCATCAAAAAACAATGAACTGTGCGCACAGCTCTCAATCGAATTCTACAGGCATATATCCATAAAAACAACAGACAGTATACGCACCGCTATTCTTTAAACACATCCAAAAACAAATCTATAAGTTAACAGGCAGGGTATACAAACAACACTAAACCCAGGTTTATATATTACACAAAGCACTTACAAAATTAAGGCATTTCAGCCTTAAACCGAGCTAACGCTCGACTACATTTTACTCACACAGTTTTTCCTCACAAGAACATATATCCCTCACACCCTATTACATTACATTTATATAAGATGCATTAGGAAGAATTGATAAGATTTTCTCCTAGTTTTTCTACAATGAAATCTCTCCAAAAAGCGTGCATGGCTGTATCCATCTTATCTACTTTAAATTATCTGCTTTAAATTCGCTTTTCTGCTTTAAAAGAATATTTTCTCTATTCTGATCCTCTGGTCCAGGTTTGCTTGCTTAGTTGCTGCTTGCTCCCGCATCAGACTCCCGAGGCACAAAAATTTATGACCTCCTGGTCATATGCTTCTTGTCTTCATAATATCAATTTTTATCCACTGCATTCTTTAACTAGAACTCTGTGAGCTGCAACCAACCTCTACAGTAACAACCTCCTCTGTTACACGATACCTCACCAAGCCCTCCCGCACTCGGTCTTTTGGCATCCTTCTCTAGGTTGTTGCAAATCTTCTCACCTTCCACTGTCGCCATCTGCACAATAGCAAGACCATAAACTCTCCCTCTTTAACACAACTGTACCTCTTTCCGCAGAATCTTTTACTGCTCTGATACCACCTGATGAAACTGAGAATTTGGGAGTTGCCCAAAATCCCAATTTCTTTAAAAAACCAAGATCGTTGACCTGTGGGTTATGGCCCACTCAATCTTCCGCTGCGCTATAATAGGAATATCCAACCACCGTTCTTAAGAATGAAACCAGAGTGTAAGGAATTATGCGCACATAATTCTTTCAACAGACATTTGAGTATTATAACAACGCACCATACAAGCGGTGAGCGCACAACATTTCCAAGTTTGTGACTTATACAATACAATGCACAGCCTTCTAATAAACTACACAATTCACACCTTTTAAATTACAGTGGACAGCGTATTGAATTATATTGGACAGCGCACTGCTTATTAATAAACACGCAACTCAAGCCATGTAACATTTCCAAATCAACGCTATTGAATTTATAGTGCAGCGTGTTTAAATTTAGGTGGACAGCGCTCTGTTTTTTTTGTTCTTTTAACTGCCATGGTACCTGTTAATTGCCACAGCAGTTTTACGCATAACCAAATTAATGGACAACGCAACACAGCTGCTCTAAAGCCCATCCATACCTGTCTATTCATCCATCAAAAAACAATGAACTGTGCGCACAGCTCTCAATCGAATTCTACAGGCATATATCCATAAAAACAACAGACAGTATACGCACTGCTATTCTTTAAACACATCCAAAAACAAATCTATAAGTTAACAGGCAGGGTATACAAACAACACTAAACCCAGGTTTATATATTACACAAAACACTTACAAAATTAAAGCATTTCAGCCTTAAACCGAGCTAACGCTCGACTACATTTTACTCACACAGTTTTTCCTCACAAGAACATATATCCCTCACACCCTATTACATTACATTTATATAAGATGCATTGGGAAGAATTGATAAGATTTTCTCCTAGTTTTTCTACGATGAAAGCTCTCCAAAAAGAGTGCATGGTTGTATCCATCTTATCTGCTTTAAATTATCCGCTTTAAATTCTCTTTTCTGCTTTAAAAGAAGCTTTTCTCTATTCTGATCCTCTGGTCCAGGTTTGCTCGCTTAGTCGCTGGTTTCTCCCGCATCATGCTACCAGATAAACTAGGCCCGATGTGGACCATGAAAAAAAGGTTTCTAACATTTTTTTAGAATTGAGCTCCTCAAGAATGTTTTCTAACATTTTGTCAAAATCTTTCAGATGTGAACTATGTAGCTAATTTCCTCATCCAGCATTTTGAGTGGATACTCCACCCATCATCATGGACCAGAAAGCAAGCGTTTTTATTTTTCAAAAATATTCTTCATCTCTATTTTAAATTGTATGCGTAAATTTTTAGTGAATATATCTGATTATTCCACATGATTAATATACATCTTTTACAATATGGATATTATCTTCCTTATTGGTGGTTTAAACTTGACATTATGTAAGTGAAACGCACCAGTTTTATTTTCTCTATCAAGACATCTCCTTTGATGATGGAACTTTTGCCAGGTCCTGAGGATGAACCACAATAGAGGGTTTGAAACATTGACCAACAAATATTGATGATGTGATTAATCTGAAAATCAATTTCAAAAAATCAATATGGATCACAAAAGTCTGAGATAAAAAATTCTTTTCTAGTGTTTTTTTGATCCAGAAGATCATGACAGTTCAGGTTTTTATGAAAGAAAAATACTTTGTTTGTAGGAGGAAAAGAGCTCAAAATCTTTGGCCAACATCAACAATAGATAATTTCAGCCTCTAGATGTCCAAAAAGAATCATTGAAGGTACTTTGTGGTAAATAGTGGATGCAGTTTGTTTTCCTCTTTTGGATGTTACATTGATCTCTTTACCTAGCACCTGCCACCTTTTCATACACAATCTAATTTTATAAATTGTTTAAGCCATTTTTAATGCCTTGCTGCCCTTAACCATAATGTTTGTAGCTTTTTATCTTCGATTGTGCTTCTTGATCCGAATTTCCTGCTTGGCATTTCTGAATTATTATATGCCAAGACTAACCTAGACATCAAAATTATTTTGTCCAGTTTCATTGACTTTTTCCTAACCTCATAGTAGACCATTAAAATATCAGCATGGATGCAATTTGTTTTTCTCTTTTGGATGTTACATTGATTTTGCTTAAAATTTTCCCATACACCTTCCCTTAATTCCCTCATAAGAGTTTCGAATCTTGCTGGATAAAAGTTTCCGTAACAACTTCCTCCCAAAGTGTCGCCTAAAGCAGAGAAAAATAAAAAAATTCAATTGTACCTCATCCACGCTCTATACTCAAACCAGAAAATTGAGTTTCCTCCTTGTTCGAGCTTTCCATTGCATCCCTTCGACTATAGCCCTCCCGGTCAAGAGTAACCTTAAAGACATTAAGGACATTTTGTCTAGAAATTTAAAATATTCCGGTAGTCTAAAGTTAAAGAGGCATGGTCAAGGCATGAAACAAAGGGATGTTTGCAATACCATTTATGATCCTAAGAACTTACCAGGGTTACCTTCATAGAAGACAAGCTCATGGCTGCAGCCTCGACTTCCACTCATTTGCAAGTCAATTTGAAGCACGAGAAGAAATTTAATGCTTGAGGGACTTCAAAAACCATCCACACTTCTTCTAGGTATGTAAATGAATAACCTTAGTTATTCTACGCAGGCTTGCATGCATTTTTATCTGTGATTGGCGTTGTAATTTCAAATTATTGCCAATGAGCTTTAGCTGAACATGGACCTTTGGGCACACAGGTTTTGGATTCACCCTGGTTTCCATCAATCTTATAGCCTGCATCGAACATTGTACAATCACTCTAGATCAAGAATTGGGATTGAAAATGGCTTCTGTGGGCCCTAATGGCCGTCGTTCTCTGGTAAGGTCAATCTAGTAATAAATCCTTTACCAGGGCTTTATTCCGGTTGTGGTATGCACAGCCCTAATGGCATAAGTTTCAAAGGAATGATGTCAGGTTTTGTACCTGGGCGATTTTGGCCAAATAGCTACTCCATTAAAGGGTTGGCTACAAGTAACCACCAATTTTACCTAAATAGCTATCCTCTAAACCTGGCATCTAAGGCTAGGGAAGTCCATGCCATTCAGCACACATTTCCACATGGAAATACGGTACTTAAACTAAAACATCATGTTTGCAGGGGTAAAGCTTTGGCAGCAATTGATGAATCTGTTTGCCATCCACAACATAAGGAATCTGGAGATTTTGTAGATCAAGATGTAGGGAGTTCACTTCTGCAGGGATGGACACCACCCAGATATGTGTGGAGAGATCTGGACGTGTGGATGATAGCAGGTCAGGTGATTGCGAGAGTTTTAAAGGGAAAAATCCATTCGAAAAATGTTTTCCAGCAGCTTGAGGTGGTTGGGCCTGGTTCCACTGGAGTTTGCTTGCTGACAGCTGCATTTGTGGGGATGGCTTTCACCATTCAGTTTGTGAGGGAGTTTACCAGACTAGGCTTGACTAGATCAGTTGGAGGAGTGTTGGCTCTCGCTTTCTCGCAGGAGCTCAACCCTGTTGTTACAGCGATCATCATTACAGGCTGAGTTGGAAGTGCGTTTGCTGCAGAGTTGGGCACTATGCAGGTATTTGAACAGATTGACACATTGATGGTGTTGGGAATAGATCCTGTGGATTACCTTATAATTCCACGGGTTTTGGCATGTTGTTTGGCTTTGCCAATTTTGACCTTGATTTGCTTCAGTGTATCCATAGCTGCTAGTGTTTTGTTGGCTGATAGAGTCTACAATGTAAGTGCCAATATTATCTTGGAGTCTGCAAGAAGGTCTTTGGGCCCCTGGGACATTATCAATGCAATGGTGAAATCTACAGTTTTTGGTGGACTGATTTCTGTAATAAGTTGTGCATGGAGAGTTACAACTCTAGGAGGGGCAAAAGGTGTAGGGGAGTCTAGTTGTAATCTCGTTAGTTTGTATCTTCGTTGCAGATTTTGTGTTGTCATGGTGCTTTTTCCAAGGTGCAAGAGATGCTCTTAAGGCTGCTATGGGCTAGTTTCTAGCTCTGTATGACGATTGTCATTTGACAATATGTGCATATGGATTTTAGACCTATGTGGCTTATTTTTTCTGACTTAGTTACGGGAGAATTTACAGTAAGAACTATTTTTTGCCAACTTTTCAAATCCCAATCTGGATCCATCATCAGGACCAATTGAATGCTTGATAGAAGAAGAGCTGATTTGAGAGATAAATAGTAAAGAGGAGAGAAAATTAAGATGAAGGTAGGCAGTCACTTTTTTCTTAGATGAGAGGTGGGCCAATTTCATTTATTTATTTATTAAATTTTTTATATAAATAATTAATATAATAATTATCTTAATAAATTTAAAATTATTTATAATTTAGAATTATTATATTTATATTATTATAAAAACTAAAATTAAGTTAATCCTAGGGATTATTATTAATATAAATTAGAATATTATTATTAATATAATTATAATTATTGATATAACAAAATTGAGAATATTATTAACTATATCATTTATTCTATTTATAATATTATATTAATATTAATGTAAAATACTAATAATTATATTATTAATTTATTATTAAAATATAATATAAATGTATAAATTTTATAAATTATATTGTCATTAACATATTTTACTAATTTGATCTATGATTATAATAAATTAATTAATATTAATGAAATATAATAAATAATTAATATATATTATATTAATAATAATTAGTATTAATTATTAATCTGTATTTGTATTAATATTTAATATTTATAAAATAATATATTTAGTTATAGATTATAAGTGTTTTGTTTAATATTAAAATAAAAAATGGAAAATTAATATTAATATTTGCTATTAATATATAATTAATAAATCTAATATTAAGAAATAATTAAAAATTTATAATTAGCGTTAATATTTAGATAGATCACTAATAAAAATAGAAAATTTTTAATTTAATTATTAATAATATTTTGTTTTTTTTTTTGTTTTTTTATTAAAGATAGTTATTATTATAAACTGTGAATTGGATAATTAGGAACTAATTATATTATAATTATTTTAATTTATTAAAGCTAGGTTACTAATTTATTTAGATTAGAAAGGAGGGCTAAAACTAAAAAGAGTTGGTTACCTTAATTTCTCTGATTAGGGGAAGCCAGCTTCCACTAATCTCCATTCCATTGTCTCTGTTGAGATTATGAGGGTGTTTGATAATTTCAAGAGCTTCTCTGATCTTTTGCTTATGATGTTGCTTCTCCCTAGTGATAATTGAAGCGCTTTCCAAACAGATGTGGTGCTTAGTTTTTGAGGAGTGTTCTGCGAGGGCCGAAGTACGAGACCTTTCATTCTTAATATCAGCTCCATGTTCCTTTAGTCTAGTCTGCAAGGAGCGACCTGTTTCACCAATGTAGCTTTTTCCACATGAGCAATCTATTTTATAGACCCCTTTAAGCTGATGTTTATCAATACTATCCTTGACAGGTCTCATACCTTGCCTAATAGTTCCAGGGGCGGAAAACTGCATGCTTATGTTATTCCTCCTTAAGATCTTAACAATCTTATCTGTAACTCCATGAATATAAGGTAGAAAAACCCTACCACATTGAGGCTGATCACGGGCCTTAGGTTCATGAGATAACATCCTTTTCTCGGCTTTCTTTATTGCTCTTTTAATCTCATTTACTTTGTAGCCTAAACCCTTAAAGGTTGAGACTAAATGCTTCTTTTCTTCATTTATATGATCAACGTCACAAATTCAAAGGGCCCTGATAGCAAGAGTGTTTAGAACACCAAATTTTTGGGCTGGGTGATGGTGGGACTTAGCGTGGAGGTAGTTTTTTGTATGGGTTGACTTTCTAAAAACCTTATGCCCAAGGGAGCCATCATCTTTCCTGATGATGAGAATGTCTAAAAATGGGATGCTCATGTTTTCTTCAAGTTCCATAGTAAATTTAATTTCTGAAGAGATGGAATTTAGGTGAATAAAAAACTTTTCAAGCTCTGTTTTACCATGTGTCCATTTTACATTGGTATCATCGACGAATCGCTTCCACCATGCCGGCTTTAAGGGGTAAGACTCCAGGGCCTTCTTCTCAAAGTATTCCATGTATAAGTTGGCCACGATTGGTGAAAGGGGGGATCCCATTGCCACACCAGATGGCTGCTCATAATATACTCCTCGGAAGGTGAAAACAGTTGATCGCAAGCAGATTTTAGCCAATCTTGCAGTTCCTGGATCAGTAACATCTTTTATAACTTGAATGGCTTCATGAAGAGGAATCTTGGTGAATAAGGACACTACGTCAAAGCTGACAAGGATGTCATCACTTTCCATCTTCTCATTCTTAATAAGATTCACAAATTCATGGGAGTCTTTGATGAAAGAATCAGTATTTCCTATAAGGGGCTTAAGGATTTTTGCAACATACTTGGCGATACGGAGGGGATACCTGGAGTGAAATCAATTTACTCGAAAAATCTAGAGCAAAGATAGCAAAAAGAGCTGCACACCTACATTTTCTTAAGAACTGTCGTGACAAGAATCATTTCCCTATACGGAGGGGATACCTGGAGTGAAATCAATTTACTCAAAAAATCTAGAGCAAAGATAGCAAGAAGAGCTACACACCTACATTTTCTTAAGAACCGTCGTGACAATAATCTCATTTCTCCATTTGCACAAATTAATCATAGGTTACACAACAGATATATAGCAAGGCGTTTTTCAACTAAGCATGTCTCTAATAAGGGCAGAAATTAAAAAGGTTAGGGCCTCTTTGGATTATCTTGGACGCTCAGCATTCTCTGCACACCTAAAACTAGCCAGCATCATCAGCAAGGATCTCTGGTCCATTATTGTTGCCAGGGTCGCCCTGAAAGCCATTAATGAAGGACACATTACTGAAAAACGATAAGGGAAGAAATTGTCCAATTTATTATACAAAGGACATTATAAAGTTAAAACGTTGAACATTAATTCATCTTACAGCGCAGTAGGCAATAACAACATCGGTTTAGAGAGCTCGCCAAGTATGTTGCAAAAATCCTTAAGCCCCTTGTAGGAAATACTGATTCTTTCATCAAAGACTCCCATGACTTTGTGAATCTTATTAAGAATGAGAAGATGGAAAGTGATGACATCCTTGTCAGCTTTGACGTAGTGTCCTTATTCACCAAGATTCCTCTTGATGAAGCCATTCAAGTTATAAAAGATGTTACTCATCCAGGAACTGCAAGATTGGCTGAAATCTACCTACGATCAACTGTTTTCACCTTCCAAGGAGTATACTATGAGCAGACATCTGGTGTGGCAATGGGATCCCCCCTTTCACCAATCGTGGCCAACTTATACATGGAATACTTTGAGAAGAAGGCCCTGGAATCTTACCCCTTAAAGCCGGCATGGTGGAAGCGATTCGTCGATGATACCAATATAAAATGGACACATGGTAAAACAGAGCTTGAAAAGTTTTTTATTCACCTAAATTCCATCTCTTCAGAAATTAAATTTACTATGGAACTTGAAAAAAACATGAGCATCCCATTTTTAGACATTCTCATCATCAGGAAAGATGATGGCTCCCTTGGGCATAAGGGTTTTAGAAAGTCAACCCATACAGAAAACTACCTCCACACTAAGTCCCACCATCACCCAGCCCAAAAATTTGGTGTTCTAAACACTGTTGCTATCAGGGCCCTTCGAATTTGTGACGCTGATCATATAAATGAAGAAAAGAAGCATTTAGTCTCAACCTTTAAGGGTTTAGGCTACAAAGAAAATGAGATTAAAAGAGCAATAAAGAAAGCCGAGAAAAGGATGTTATCTCATGAACCTAAGGCCCATGATTAGCCTCTGTGTGGTAGGGTTTTTCTACCTTATATTCATGGAGTTACAAATAAGATTTCTAAGATCCTTAGGAGGAATAACATAAGCACACAGTTCTCCGCCCCTGGAACTATTAGGCAAGGTATGAGATCTGTCAAGGATAGTATTGATAAACATCAACTTAAAGGGGTCTATAAAATAGATTGCTCATGTGGAAAAAGCTACATTGGTGAAACAGGTCACTCCTTGCAGACTAGACTAAAGGAACATGGAGCTGATATTAAGAATGAAAGGTCTCGTACTTCGGCCCTCGCAGAACACTCCTCAAAAACTAAGCACCACATCTGTTTGGAAAGTGCTTCAATTATCGCTAGGGGAGGAGCAAAATCATAAGCGAAAGATCAGAGAAGCTCTTGAAATTATCAAATACCCTCATAATCTCAAGAGAGACAATGAGATGGAGATTAGTGGAAGGTGGCTTCCCCTAATCAGAGAAATTAAGGTAACCAACTCTTCTTAGTTTTAGCCCTCCTTTCTAATCTAAATAAATTAGTAACCTAGCTTTAATAAATTAAAATAATTATAATTACAATTAGTTTCTAATTAATCATTCACAATTTATAATAATAACAATTCCTTTATATTATATATATATATATTATATATAATATGCAAAAAAAAATATTAATTAGTATTAAATTAATTAATTAAAATTTACTTTTTTCATTAGTGATTCTAATAAATATCATTAACGCAATTATTTTATTTTTATTATTCTTAAACATAGTTTAATATTAATTTATTAATAACAATATTTATACAAAATTCATTTTAATAAATTTATTTAACTCCAAAACACTGATTATACTATTAGACTAATATATTATATTTAATAAAATTAAATATTAATATAATATACCAAGATAATAATATTTTACTAATTATAATAATTATAAATAATAATAATTAAATCATATATATCATACAATAATTTAAGAATAATTTATTATAATCAGAGGATCAAAACTAGTAAATTTAATAAACCACATTTCTAATTTCTAACAATTTATCATTAATAATTTTAATAATAATACTAATTATTATATTAATTATTATATAATAATAATAAAATATTATTCGTATTATTAATGAAATATTAAATATTAATACAATATCCCATCAATATCATAATACTATTTTTTATTACATTTATCATTATAATATAATTATTATTACTTATATAATAACATATATAATAATTATTAATAGTTACAATCTATAACAATTCATATTAATAATTTTAGAGAGTCTAGTGTGTGTGTTTTGAGTCGAGTGTTCTCCTGCACTGCATCTGCGGACATTCAGTCCGATCTGCTTGCAACACGAGTGATCACTCAAAGTCTTGAGTCAGTTTGAGAAGCCTGCGTATCAGTGTGCTCGGCACTCGTAAGAACCTAAAGTGGCCGAACCATTAGAAGAGTCAAGTTTTGGGTGTTAAATCTGATTCAAAGGCAGAGCCTATACCTCGCCAGAAGCATCTGGTAGTAACTTGTTCATGATTAAGCTGCGAAAAGTCTGGTAAAAGTGAGATTAGTCTTTTTCTGTATAGAATCAATCTCTGTAAAAGCTTTGTGAGCATTCTGTAAGATTTTCTCCATTCTGGAATAAGATGAGTATGTTGTTTTGTCAGTGAGTACCATTGTGCAAATCTATGAGTCCGCTGTGGTAGAAGTTTTCTCTGTGCTTTCGTCCGAAGTTCGCAGGAAGTTCACCAAAAGATCGAAGGGACGTCAAGACCGTTTAAGGCATGGATGCCGTTGTGAAGGTTACCAGAATGTGAAAGATCTTAGTAGGTTCACCAGTGGTTCACCAGGAGTTGGTTATCAGAGAAATACTGAGAGACACAGAGAAAGAGCAAGCTCGTGACAGGAGCCCCTGCTGGAAATTAGAGAAAGAGAAAGCTCGTGACAGGAGCCCCTGCTGGAAATTGGTATCAAAGCCAGTAACGTTTGGTTCTAAAGGTTGGTACTCAGATCTATCTTAATTTATAGGAATGGATTCATTCAGAAAATCTATCTCATTCCGAGAGGTTGAAGAAGATTCTCCTCCAGAAGAAAATCCTCTTAAAGAAATGTTTGAAAATAACTCAAGCAAGACTTTAAATTCTGCTGAACTTACTTACCAAGAATCTCAGCCTTTCGCGAGATGGGCTCTACCAGATATTACACCCTCTGAAGTCTATAGTGACTTAGTCCCTTTTCACTTATTGCTGCCTCTAGGATCACTATTAAAGAGTCTATTAGCCAAGTTCAGGAAAATTCTGATAGTATCCAGACTATTCCTCTGTTAAATCCTCAAGCTTTACAGGCAGAAGCAAAAAGGTTAAAAACAAACTATATACATCTTGGTTGCATACGAGTTGGCATTAATCCCTTAGTCCACAAAGGGTTAAAAACATTTGTGCTTGCTACTGTTAGAGATCTAACGCACAATAGATACACAGATTCTATTATTGGTGGGATCGTAGCCCCCTTGTCTGATGGCCCTGTATATTTTGATTGTTTTCCAAACTTTTCTGTTTATACATTTGATGAGACCATCAAAGATATCTTACAGTTGCAAATCCATACTACTGGATTTGACATGAAAAAGAAAAGGAACAATATAGCCATCCAGACCAAAGCCTGTCTTAGACATACCAACACCCTATGGCCAGAAATCCGTCATACCCCTAGTAGGGATTCCAAGTCAAGTGTGGTAGTCAAGACCGACCCAAAAAATCAAAAAGTTGAACAACAATTGATAAAATGGGAAAATTTGGAATTCCCTGAACATTGGGTTGTAAATCATTCCAGGCCACAAATCCCCAGAAATATCACCTCTGCCAACATCACTGAAAATGCTTCTAATGCCATCATATCCTTTCCTCGAAGATCAACCATTGATCGAAGAGGAATAGATACTGCTTGTAAAATGTCTAAATACTACAGAGATCCTTCCACTGTGGATACCGCCTTTTCATCATCATCATCATCATTTTCTTCTTGTCATCACCCACAGCTTTTTGAATTAGCTCAGCTTGTTAATTTTTCTTCTTTAGAGGTAAAATGTCCTGATTGTACAAATGTTATAAACCTTCTCAGTTTAGCCGAACAAGATGTTCATCTACATCATAATCCTCACACTGGCATTGCTCCTCCATCCACTTCTATTAGTTCATGCCCAAATCCCAAATGTTCTGACATACCTTTTCCACATGAGCTGGAGCCCGATATTGATCATGTTCTTATGATGCATTCAATAGAAGAGGAAGATCCCAGGCTTACTCAAATTATTTGCTTGATGAGGCCGGCAAAGCCTAGGTATGGATTGGGAAAACTTGAACAGTCAGAACTGATTCCAGAGTGCAGATTCAAACAGATTCCTTCTGACTGTAAGAAACCTGCAGTCATGGAAATGCATAAGTTTTTTGCACTTATGGATGGATCCCCAAAATCACAAATCAGTGCAAAATGGATGAAAGAAATGCTGAATTGGGATTTGTATACAAATCCCCAAGCGGATGAATTTGATCAAGGGTACACCCCGGATCAGAAAAGAAAGCTGGCCACAGATTGGAAAAATTATATGGAAAACAATAATGAGTGGATATCTTTCTACTCATGGAAAGACAAAATTGCTCCCATAAATGTTTTAATCGGTACTTCTTCTAGCAGTATTCCTGATAAGCATGGATGGACTGCAATTGATGGGTCTACAGTTGAAACTCCTACTACTTTTCCCCCATATAAGGGAATAATTTTAGGAGAAAAGTCAAATGCAGCTAAAGCCATTCCCTTAGTCCAAAAAGACGATAATGCCTTAGGGATTGATGGTAGGATTCAAAAGGCCAGTGAACAACTAAATTGGGCAAATACTGCATTAAAAGGACTAGAGATGAATATGGCAAAAGCAGAAGAAGTAAAGAAACAAGTAGATGTTGTATAGTCTTCATTTAATAGTACAAATTCTTGTTTGAATAGTATATAGTTTGACTCCAGCATGACTCATTCTTACACTAGAGAGTCATTAAATAAAATTGAAGAAATAGGAGAAAACTTAGTTGGACATATTGATACAACTAAGACACTCCTTACTGGCTTAAATGAGAAATTTGAAAAAATGCAGGTTACAAAAGTTGAAAAGCCAGTTCCAAATTCTTTTTTGGTAAAGATAAACATAAAGATTGAACATTCAATGAAGAATGTAGAGAAGTTCGCTCTACTATTTCCCAAAGAAACCACTTCAAGGGATGAAGAATCTGAACAAATAACTATTGCCTCTCTATTTAGGGAACCAGAAGCAGAAACACAAATCCTCCCAATCTATGAGCCTCTTGAGCATAGATTTTCTATGTATTCTGCTCCTGACATTGAAGGAAAAGGAAAAATGCTCGAAGCACATACTTTCTTTCCTGATTCCCACAGAGAGTGGAATATAGATAACATGAGCATTGGCCAAATTCGCCAGATGATTGATTTGATGTATACTGAATACAAACTCATGTGTCTCAGGGGAAAAACAGAGGTAGAAGCTTGTAGAACTATTATCCAATGTTTTACAGGTACTTTTCTTAGATGGTGGGAAACTGAATCTTCTCCTAAATTGGTTGAAAACATGGAAGCAGAGGTTCTTAAAGATGAAAAAGGAGATGTCATTCATAACCCAGATGGCACAGTGATAAATAATATGATTGATGCCCTAACATCTATGATACTAGAGCATTGGTGTGGTTGTGAAACAGAAATTGCCAATAAGCATGAGGTCATTTTGATGAACCTCAAATGTCACAAGATGTCCCAGTATGATGATTTTCACAGAGATTGGATGCAGCGGATCTATGAAGTAAAGGATTCTAAAAATCTGCTCTGGAAGCAGGTATATCTTGCTACTCTACCCTCTAGGTTTGTCGATTATATAAGAATGAAAGACATTTTCCAATTACCTTTTGAGTCTTATACATGGGGAGAAATTTATTCCCTTATTACAAAGACACTTGTCAGTCTTTGTACCAGCTCAAAGGTAAATAAGTCATTGGAAAAATTGTCCAGGTTACCAGATAGAAAGTCCATCTGCAGCAAGTATGGACTAACAATAGATGACCCATTGGTCAAAAGAAGAAAGTCTAAGAAAAGGGCCAAAAGAGAATTCAATGAGACTTTCTACAAAAATAAAAGGGATTACCCAAGAGATAAGAGAAAGTATCCCACAAGGGATAAAAGCCATAAGAGAAAAGGCTACTATAGGTACATCCCCAAAATTCATTATTACAATCCTTCTGATATCCCTCTGCACACATCCAAGCAAGAGAAATGGAACAAACTCGCTTGCTGGTTGTGTGGCCAGATGGGGCATACAGCCTCAAGATGCCCCCAAGGAGAAGAATCAAAACTCAACAAAGGAAAAAAGACAGATGTTTATGCCCAAAAAGATAAACAGGTCAAAAAAGAACATTCAAGTCCATTCTTCTGTTTAAGATGTAAATCAAAGAATCATATTACAGAAAAATTCCCAAATCTTCATATCTCAGCTCAGCAGCATCAACTAGAAGATTCATCTCTTGATTCTTTTAGTAGTACAGAAGAAGAATTTCAAGTTAACATAGGACAATATACTGATTCTGAATCTTCAGAATGTTCTTGTTCTAATTCAGATGAATGTGCATGCCATATATTTTGTGAAGATGATTCTGAAGTTTTGTACAGTTCCAGTGAAGAAGAAGAAAGACAAAAGGCCCTCAAAGAAAAAGTCCTAATGGCATCTGCTGAAGAAGAAGCGGAAATGAAAATTTTAGCTCATATCAGGACAATGGAGGAAGGAGCAATGAAGGACCGCCTGATAGAAGCATTCACAGATCAACTTAAATCAAAAGCTTCAAAAGAATCAGGTAAGAAACCTTTGTTTGTTGATGCATCATATGAAAAAAGCACCAAATCTTTCCAAATGCATCACCAGAAACCAGGGAAAGTAAGATCCCTGACTTTGGGAGAAGTGAGTGGTGAAATTCACCAGCTTAAAACAGAGATCTCCACCATCAAAGCACAGATTGTAGAAATAAAGAGAGGAAAGGAGATTAAAGAAGAAGAATCCTGGAATACAGAAGCACATAACAGAGAAATTGAAATTGCAGAAGGAAGATCAGACCCACATTTTGGCTTTCAGGATATGAGACTTTTTACCATCACATACCAACAACACCATGTTAAGGTAAAAATCTGTATCCAAGGTCAAGTATTTTTCATGACTACATTGTTGGATTCTGGCGCAGACATTAATATTCTCAATATCAGAAATATTCCAGCAAAATACTGGGTCTCTGCAGAAAGAGAAGTTGTAGGCCTAGGAAACAAGAAGCTTAAGTATGAAATTCCTAGAGCTTCATTATGTTTTGATACTCATTGTGTATATATGAAGTTTGCCATAGCAGATATTCCTGTTGATTGTATATTAGGAAATGTCTTTTTAGCTGCAGTAGAACCTCATGGTTCAACAAGATTAAAAGGGAGTAGAGCTGGTTATTTCATTTCTGTACCCACATCTAAAGGTACAAGAAAAAGGATTGAGCTCCCTTATGTTTCAACTCCAAGAGTCTCTACAATGGTACAAGCCATGCAGAAATTGGATAAAGCAGAATCCTTGCTATTATATCTCAAAGATCTAAAAGGAAAGTTGCGAGTTGAAGAACAGCTGAAACTACCACAGGTCAAAAGGAGGATTCTAGAATTGAAAGAAAAATTGGCAGAAAAATGTTGTTCAGAAGAGCCAAATGCTTTCTGGCACAGGAAGCAACATACTATTAAATTACCCTATAAAGAAGGTTACAAAGGAAAGCCCTGTAAAAGTAGAGCGATTCCCATGAGCCAAGAATACAGAGAATTATGTCAGCAAGAAATACAGCAGTTGCTCAACACAGGATTGATCAGAGAATCTACTAGCCCCTGGAACTGCTATGGATTTTATGTAAATAAGAGGGCCGAACAAATTAGAGGAATCCCCAGACTTGTGATAAATTACAAGCCTCTAAATTTAGTCTTGGCTAATGATACTTATCCTATCCCTCATAAAGGAGATCTAATCAGAAGAATTGCAGGAGCAAAAATATTTTCAAAATTTGATTTAAAGGCTGGTTTTTGGCAGGTTGGTGTTGATGAAGAAGATAAATTCAAAACTGCTTTTAGTATCCCTACAGGGCATTACGAATGGAATGTCATGCCCTTTGGCCTCAAAAATGCTCCTTCAAAATTTCAGAAGGTCATGGATGATATTTTCAAGCCATATTTTGACTGGTTACTTGTATATATTGATGATGTTTTAATCTTTTCCAAAAATCTTGATGACCACTTCAGACATGTAAATATTTTCATGAAGTTGGTCCAGAAAAATGGTCTCGTGCTCAGCAAAAAGAAGATGGAATTATTCCAAACTTCTATAAAGTTTTTAGGCCACCAGATTTCAAATGGACAAATCTCTTTACAACAACATGCCATTGAATTTGCAGATAAATTCCCAGATGTCTTAAGAGATAAGACACAGTTGCAGAGGTTCCTTGGTTGCTTAAATTATGTGAGTAGTTTTTACCAAGACTGTGCAATTGATAGAAAGGTACTCAACAAGAGGACTGGCAAAAATCCTCCTCCATGGTCCAAAGTCCACACCAGAGCAGTACAACAAATTAAAGCAAAGGTAAGATCTTTGCCCATACTATATATAGCTAATGATGAGGCATATAAAATAGTTGAATCTGATGCCAGTGATATAGGATGGGGTGGAATTCTAAAGCAAAAAATTGGGGAAGAAGAACAAGTAGTACAATTTGCTTCAGGGGTCTGGAACCCAACAGAACAAAAATACTCTGTTATTGAAAGAGAAGTGAAAGCTGCATGGAATTGCGTCAACAAATTTGCAGTGTATCTCATAAACAAACCATTTCTCCTTCGGACAGATGCGTCAGCAATGAAGAAAGTTTTGTCCAAAGATATTAAGAAACCAGAAGAAGCAAAATTTGCCAGATGGCAAGCATTATTTGCAAATTTTGAGTTTTCTATTGAGCATATCAAAGGCGAAGAAAACTGTCTCCCCGATTTTCTCAGCAGAGAATATCTTGAAAAAAGTGTTGTACAAGTCATGATGATTGTCACTGAGTGGGATCAAAATCAGAAATGTGAAGTTTTGAGGACTATTCCAGATAATCAAGATTGGGACACATACAGAAACAACTGGAGACCGACATGGCAACTACGAAATACAAAATTCCTTGATGCCAACTTACAGCCTCATACTGATCTGCAACATTATGTGCCTGAAAGAAAAGTATACCCGAAAGGTAGAAAATGGATTCATGATATGATGTACACCAAAGCAAAAGCAAATGCCAGAACTGCAAGAGAATCCTCAGAATCAAATTTTCATGACATTGGACGGATTGGACACCATGGAGATAGCAACACAAGAATCTATGAAGCTTATTATTGTATCTACCGTACCAGGGACCTATGGATTAATCATCCTCAAGTCCGACCATGTGCAAGATGGCCCAGAAATGACCCCAAAGTAATATTCCCTGACGCGGTCTATGATTTTTCAGATTACAAAAAATTATGGTGGGATTTCATGAATGTTGATGACAAGACAAATACCCATTACACAAAGCTGAAATTCAGCACAATGGCAGCTTCCCAGAATAACCTACAATGCGAATGGTTTTAGAATTGGTGGACAGACTACGGAGTCAACAGAACAGCCATGGATCCAGTATATCATGAAGGATATCAAAGAAGGCACTGTCAAAAATGCTTTGATTACAACATTGGGGATTGCTATCATCGCATCTATAGCACAGTCAGAGAAATGAAAGTCAAAGAATGGGACCCTTTTCACATGACAAATTACTCTCTCCAAGAATATATGAAAGATCACTTGGAATGCTATGTCCTAACTAAAGTCCAGCACCAAGTCATATTGGGCAAGCCCATGATAGTCCGAAGGATATATACTAAGGCATGTGATGATATGCTTTATAAAAGGGATAGATTCCCTGATTTAACTGTATTTTGAATATGTACCAATCACAAGGGCTTAATTGTGATCAGTGTTCCCGTGGGCTTTACTGTTCAAAAGCTTCCACTGTGTAAATATTCCCCGCTAAGTCTTTTCTCGTGGGCTTTTCTTTCAAAAAAGTATCCACTGTGTAAATAGTCATGATTCTATTTTACTTTAAGTACAGGAATCCACTTTACAGACAATATCTCATGCGTTACCCGAAAGCAATTATTCGGTCTGGTCCGAATATTTGTGCGGACGTCGCTCTGATAAACGCTGAAAAAGTAATGATTCTTGAGGTCTTTTCTGTCCGACTAACAGTAATGTTTGTCCCCCCCTCTTATACTATATAAGGAGGGTAAGGCTCATTTGTTAGGGATCGGGTTTTAGAGAGTCTAGTGTGTGTGTTTTGAGTCGAGTGTTCTCCTGCTCTGCATCTGCGGACATTCAGTCCGATCTGCTTGCAACACGAGTAATCACTCAAAGTCTTGAGTCGGTTTGAGAAGCCTGCGTATCAGTGTGCTCGGCACTGGTAAGAACCTAAAGTGGCCGAACCATTAGAAGAGTCAAGTTTTGAGTGTTAAATCTGATTCAAAGGCAGAATTTCCAGTAGGGGCTCCTGTCACGAGCTTGCTCTTTCTCTAATTTCCAGCAGGGGCTCCTGTCATGAGCTTGCTCTTTCTCTGTGTCTCTCAGTATTTCTCTGATAACCAACTCCTGGTGAACCAGTGGTGAACCTACTAAGATCTTTCGCGTTCTGGCGACCTTCACAACGGCATCCACGCCTTAAACGGTCTTGACGTCCCTTCGATCTTTTGGCGAACTTCCTGCGAACTTTGGACGAAAGCACAGAGAAAACTTCTACCACAACGGACTCATAGATTTGCACAATGGTACTCAATGACAAAATAGCATACTCATCTTATTCCAGAATGGAGAAAATCTTACAGAATGCTCACAGAGCTTTTATAGAGATTGATTCTATACAGAAACAGACTAATCTCACTTTTACCGGACTTTTCGCAGCTCAATCATGAGCAAGTTACTACCGGATGCTTCTGGCGAGGTATAGGCTATGCCTTTGAATCAGATTTAACACCCAAAACTTGACTCTTCTAATGGTTCGGCCACTTTAGGTTCTTACCAGTGCTGAGCACACTGATACGCAGGCTTCTCAAACCGACTCAAGACTTTGAGTGATTACTCGTGTTGCAAGCAGATCAGACTGAATGTCCGCAAATGCAAAGCAGGAGAACACTCGACTCAAAACACACACACTAGACTCTCTAAAACCCAATCCCTAACAAATGAGCCTTACCCTCCTTATATAGTATAAGAGGGGGGGACAAACATTACTGTTAGTTGGACAGAAAAGACCTCAAGAATCATTACTTTTTCAGCCTTTATCAGAGCGACGTCCGCACAAATATTCGGACCAGACCGAATAATTGCTTTCGGGTAACGCATGAGATATTGTCTGTAAAGTGGATTCCTGTACTTAAAGTAAAACAGACTCATGACTATTTACACAGTGGATACTTTTTTGAAAGAAAAGCCCACGAGAAAAGACTTAGCAGGGAATATTTACACAGTGGAAGCTTTTGAACAATAAAGCCCACGGGAACACTGATCACAATTAAGCCCTTGTGATTGGTACATATTCAAAATACAGTTAAATTAGGGAATCTATCCCTTTTATAAAGCAGATCATCACATGCCTTAGTATATATCCTTCGGACTATCATGGGCTTGCCCAATATGACTTGGTGCTGGACTTTAGTTAGGACATACCATTCCAAGTGATCTTTCATATATTCTTGGAGAGAGTAATTTGTCATGTGAAAAGGGTCCCATTCTTTGACTTTCATTTCTCTGACTGTGCTATAGATGCGATGATAGCAATCCCCAATGTTGTAATCAAAGCATTTTTTACAGTGCCTTCTTTGATATCCTTCATGATATACTGGATCCATGGTTGTTCTGTTGACTCCGTAGTCTGTCCACCAATTCTGAAACCATTCGCATTGTAGGTTATTTTGGGAAGCTGCCATTGTGCTGAATTTCAGCTTTGTGTAATGGGTATCTGTCTTGTCATCAACATTCATGAAATCCCACCATAATTTTTTTGTAATCTGAAAAATCATAGACTGTGTCAGGGAATATTACTTTGGGGTCATTTCTGGGCCATCTTGCACATGGTCGAACTTGAGGATGATTAATCCATAGGTCCCTGGTACGGTAGATACAATAATAAGCTTCATAGATTCTTGTGTTGCTATCTCCATGGTGTCCAATCCGTCCAATGTCATGAAAATTTGATTCTAAGGATTCTCTTGCAGTTCTGGCATCTGCTTTTGCTTTGGTGTACATCATATCATGAATCCATTTTCTACCTTTCAAGTATACTTTTATTTCAAGCACATAATGTTGCAGATCAGTATGAGGCTGTAAGTTGGCATCAAGGACTTTTGTATTCCGTAGTTGCCATGTCGGTCTCCAGTTGTTTCTGTATGTGTCCCAATCTTGATTATCTGGAATAGTCCTCAAAACTTCACATTTCCGATTTTGATCCCACTCAGTGACAATCATCATGACTTGTACAACACTTTTATCAAGATATTCTCTGCTGAGAAAATCGGGGAGACAGTTTTCTTCGCCTTTGATATGCTCAATAGAAAAATCAAAATTTGCAAATAATGCTTGCCATCTGGCAAATTTTGCTTCTTCTGGTTTCTTAATATCTTTGGACAAAACTTTCTTCATTGCTGACGCATCTATCCGAAGGAGAAATGGTTTGTTTATGAGATACACTGCAAATTTGCTGACGCAATTCCATGCAGCTTTCACTTCTCTTTCAATAACAGAGTATTTTTGTTCTGTTGGGTTCTAGACCCCTGAAGCAAATTGTACTACTTGTTCTTCTTCCCCAATTTTTTGCTTTAGAATTCCACCCCATCCTATATCACTGGCATCAGATTCAACTATTTTATATGCCTCATCATCAGCTATATATAGTATGGGCAAAGATTTTACCTTTGCTTTAATTTGTTGTACTGCTCTGGTGTGGACTTCTGACCATGGAGGAGGATTTTTTCCTGTCCTCTTGTTGAGTACCTTTCTATCAATTGCACAGTCTTGGTAAAAACTGCTCACATAATTTAAGCAACCAAGGAACCTCTGCAACTGTGTCTTATCTCTTAAGACATCTGGGAATTTATCTGCAAATTCAATGGCATGTTGTTGTAAAGAGATTTGTCCATTTGAAATCTGGTGGCCTAAAAACTTTATAGAAGTTTGGAATAATTCCATCTTCTTTTTGCTGAGCACGAGACCATTTTTCTGGACCAACTTCATGAAAATATTTACATGTCTGAAGTGGTCATCAAGATTTTTGGAAAAGATTAAAACATCATCAATATATACAAGTAACCAGTCAAAATATGGCTTGAAAATATCATCCATGACCTTCTGAAATTTTGAAGGAGCATTTTTTAGGCCAAAAGGCATGACATTCCATTCGTAATGCCCTGCAGGGATACTAAAAGCAGTTTTGAATTTATCTTCTTCATCAACAGCAACCTACCAAAAACCAGCCTTTAAATCAAATTTTGAAAATATTTTTGCTCCTGCAATTCTTCTGATTAGATCTCCTTTATGAGGGATAGGATAAGTATCATCAGCCAAGACTAAATTTAGAGGCTTGTAATTTATCACAAGTCTAGGGATTCCTCTAATTTGTTTGGCCCTCTTATTTACATAAAATCCATAGCAGTTCCAGGGGCTAGTAGATTCTCTGATCAATCCTCTGTTGAGCAACTGCTGTATTTCTTGCTGACATAATTCTCTGTATTCTTGGCTCATGGGAATCTTTCTGATTTTACAGGGCTTTCCTTTGTAACCTTCTTTATAGGGTAATTTAATAGTATGTTGCTTCCTGTGCCAGAAATCATTTGGCTCTTCTGAACAACATTTTTCTGCCAATTTTTCTTTCAATTCTAGAATCCTCCTTTTGACCTGTGGTAGTTTCAGCTGTTCTTCAACTCGCAACTTGCCTTTTAGATCTTTGAGATCTAATAGCAAGGATTCTGCTTTATCCAATTTCTGCATGGCTTGTACCATTGTAGAGACTCTTGGAGTTGAAACATAAGGGAGCTGAATCCTTTTTCTTGTACCTTTAGATGTGGGTACAGAAATGAAATAACCAGCTCTACTCCCTTTTAATCTTGCTGAACCATGAGGTTCTACTGCAGCTAAAAAGACATTTCCTAATATTCAATCAACAAGAATATCTGCTATGGCAAACTTCATATATACACAATGAGTATCAAAACATAATGAAGCTCTAGGAATTTCATACTTAAGCTTCTTGTTTCCTAGGCCTACAACTTCTCTTTCTGCAGAGACCCAGTATTTTGCTGGAATATTTCTGATATTGAGAATATTAATGTCTGCGCCAGAATACAACAATGCAGTCATGAAAAATACTTGATCTTGGATACAGATTTTTACCTTAACATGGTGTTGTTGGTATGTGATGGTAAAAAGTCTCATATCCTGAAAGCCAAAATGTGGGTCCGATCTTCCTTCTGCAATTTCAATTTCTCTGTTATGTGCTTATGTATTCCAGGATTCTTCTTCTTTAATCTCCTTTCCTCTCTTTATTTCTGCAATCTGTGCTTTGATGGCAGAGATCTCTATTTTAAGCTGGTGAATTTCACCACTCACTTCTCCCAAAGTCAGGGATCTTACTTTCCCTGGTTTCTGGTGATGCATTTGGAAAGATTTGGTGTTTTTTTCATATGATGCATCAACAAACAAAGGTTTCTTACCTGATTCTTTTGAAGCTTTTGATTTAAGCTGATCTGTGAATGCTTCTATCAGGCGGTCCTTCATTGCTCCTTCCTCCATTGTCCTGATATGAGCTAAAATTTTCATTTCCGCTTCTTCTTCAGCAGATGCCATTAGGACTTTTTCTTTGAGGGCCTTTGGTCTTTCTTCTTCTTTACTGGAACTGTACAAAACTTCATAATCATCTTCACAAAATATATGGCATGCACATTCATCTGAATTAGAACAAGAACATTCTGAAGATTCAGAATCAGTATATTGTCCTATGTTAACTTGAAATTCTTCTTTTGTACTACTAAAAGAATCAAGAGATGAATCTTCTAGTTGATGCTGTTGAGCTGAGATATGAAGATTTGGGAATTTTTCTGTAACATGATTCTTTGATTTACATCTTAAACAGAAGAATGGACTTGAATGTTCTTTTTTGACCTGTTTATCTTTTTGGGCATAAACAACTGTCTTTTTTCCTTTGTTGAGTTTTGGTTCTTCTCCTTGGGGGCATCTTGAGGCTGTATGCCCCGTCTGGCCACACAACCAGCAAGTGAGTTTGTTCCATTTCTCTTGCTTGGATGTGTGCAGATGGATATCAGAAGGATTGTAATAATGAATTTTGGGGATGTACCTATAGTAGCCTTTTCTCTTATGGCTTTTATCCCTTGTGGGATACTTTCTTTTGTCTCTTGGGTAATCCCTTTTATTTTTGTAGAAAGTCTCCTTGAATTCTCTTTTGGCCCTTTTCTTAGACTTTCTTCTTTTGACCAATGGGTCATCTATTGTTAGTCCATACTTGCTGTAGATGGACTTTCTATCTGGTAACCCGGACAATTTTTCCAATGACTTATTTACCTTTGAGCTGGTACAAAGACTGACAAGTGTCTTTGTAATAAGGGAATAAATTTCTCCCCATGTATAAGACTCAAAAGGTAATTGGAAAATGTCTTGCATTCTAATATAATCGACAAACCTAGAGGGTAGAGCAGCAAGATATACCTGCTTCCAGAGCAGATTTTTAGAATCCTTTACTTCATAGATCCGCTGCATCCAATCTCTGTGAAAATCATCATACTGGGACATCTTGTGACATTTGAGGTTCATCAAAATGACCTCATGCTTATTGGAAATTTATGGTTCACAACCACACCAATGCTCTAGTATCATAGATGTTAGGGCACCAATCATATTATTTATCACTGTGCCATCTGGGTTATGAATGACATCTCCTTTTTCATATTTAAGAACTTCTGCTTCCATGTTTTCAACCTGTTTAGGAGAAGATTCAGTTTCCCACCATCTAAGAAGAGTACCTGTAAAACATTGGATAATAGTTCTACAAGCTTCTACCTCTGTTTTTCCCCTGAGACACATGAGTTTGTATTCAGTATACATCAAATCAATCATCTGGCGAATTTGGGCAATGCTCATGTTATCTATATTCCACTCTCTGTGGGAATCAGGAAAGAAAGTGTGTGCTTCGGGCATTTTTCCTTTTCCTTCAATGTCAGGAGCAGAATACTTAGAAAATCTATGCTCAAGAGGCTCATAGATTGGGAGGATTTGTGTTTCTTCTTTTGGTTCCCTAAATAGAGAGAAAATAGTTGTTTGTTCAGATTCTTCATCCCTTGAAGTGGTTTCTTTGGGAAATAGTAGAGGGAACTTCTCTACATTCTTCATTGAATGTTCAATCTTTATGTTTCTCTTTACCAAAAAAGAATTTGGAACTGGCTTTTCAACTTTTGTAACCTGCATTCTTTCAAATTTCTCATTTAAGCCAGTAAGGAGTGTCTTAGTTGTATCAATATGCCCAACTAAGTTTTCTCATATTTCTTCAATTTTATTCAATGACTCTCTAGTGTAAGAACGAGTCATGCTGGAGTCAAACTGTATACTATTCAAACAAGAATTTGTACTATTAAATGAAGACTGTACAACATCTACTTGTTTCTTTACTTCTTCTGCTTTTGCCATATTCATCTCTAGTCCTTTTAATGCAGTATTTGTCCAATTTAGTTGTTCACTGGCCTTTTGAATCCTACCATCAATCCCTAAGGCATTATCGTCTTTTTGGACTAAGGGAATGGCTTTAGCTGCATTTGACTTTTCTCCTAAAATTATTCCCTTATATGGGGGAAAAGTAGTAGGAGTTTCAACTGTAGACCCATCAATTGCAGTCCATCCATGCTTATCAGGAATACTGCTAGAAGAAGTACCGGTTAAAACATTTATGGGAGCAATTTTGTCTTTCCATGAGTAGAAAGATATCCACTCATTATTGTTTTCCATATAATTTTTCCAATCTATGGCCAGCTTTCTTTTCTGATCCGGGGTGTACCCTTGATCAAATTCATTCGCTTGGGGATTTGTATACAAATCCCAATTCAGCATTTCTTTCATCCATTTTGCACTGATTTGTGATTTTGGGGATCCATCCATAAGTGCAAAAAACTTATGCATTTCCATGACTGCAGGTTTCTTACAGTCAGAAGGAATCTATTTGAATCTGCACTCTGGAATCAGTTCTGACTGTTCAAGTTTTCCCAATTCATACCTAGGCTTTGCCGGCCTCATCAAGCAAATCATTTGAGTAAGCCTGGGATCTTCCTCTTCTATTGAATGCATCATAAGAACATTATCAGTATCGGGCTCCGGCTCATGTGGAAAAGGTATGTCAGAACATTTGGGATTTGGGCATGAACTAATAGAAGTGGATGGAGGAGCAATGCCAGTGCGAGGATTATGATGCAGATGAACATCTTGTTCGGCTAAACTGAGAAGGTTTATAACATTTGTACAATCAGGACATTTTACCTCTAAAGAAGAAAAATTAACAAGCTGAGCTAATTCAAAAAGTTGTGGGTGATGACAAGAAGAAAATGATGATGATGATGATGAATAGGCGGTATCCACAGTGGAAGGATCTCTGTAGTATTTAGACATTTTCCAAGCAGTATCTATTCCTCTTCGATCAATGGTTGATCTTCGAGGAAAGGATATGATGGCATTAGAAGAATTTTCAGTGATGTTGGCAGAGGTGATATTTCTGGGGATTTGTGGCGTGGAATGATTTACAACCCAATGTTCAGGGAATTCCAAATTTCCCATTTTATCAATTGTTGTTCAACTTTTTGATTTTTTGGGTCGGTCTTGACTACCACACTTGACTTGGAATCCCTACTGGGGGTATGATGGATTGCTGGCCATAGGGTGTTGGTATGTCTAAGACAGGCTTTGGTCTGGATGGCTATATTGTTCCTTTTCTTTTTCATGTCAAATCCAGTAGTATGGATTTGCAACTGTAAGATATCTTTGATGGTCTCATCAAATGTATAAACAGAAAAGTTTGGAAACAATCAAAATATACAGGGCCATCAGACAAGGGGGCTACGATCCCACCAATAATAGAATCTGTGTATCTATTGTGTGTTAGATCTCTAACAGTAGCAAGCACAAATGTTTTTAACCCTTTGTGGACTAAGGGATTAATGCCAACTCGTATGCAACCAAGATGTATATAGTTTGTTTTTAACCTTTTTGCTTCTGCCTGTAAAGCTTGAGGATTTAACAGAGGAATAGTCTGGATACTATCAGAATTTTCCTGAACTTGGCTAATAGACTCTTTAATAGTGATCCTAGAGGCAGCAATTAAGTGAAAAGGGGCTAAGTCACTATAGACTTCAGAGGGTGTAATATCTGGTAGAGCCAATCTCGCGGAAGGTTGAGATTCTTGGTAAGTAAGTTCAGCAGAATTTAAAGTCTTGCTTGAGTTATTTTCAAACATTTCTTTAAGAGGATTTTCTTCTAGAGGAGAATCTTCTTCAAGCTCTCGGAATGAGATAGATTTTCTGAATGACTCCATTCTTATAAATTAAGATAGATATGAGTACCAACCTTTAGAACCAGACGTTACTGGCTCTGATACCATCAAGATTGAGACACATACAGAAACAACTGGAGACCGACATGGCAACTACGGTATACAAAAGTCCTTGATGCCAACTTACAGCCTCATACTGATCTGCAACATTATGTGCCTGAAAGAAAAGTATACCCGAAAGGTAGAAAATGGATTCATGATATGATGTACACCAAAGCAAAAGCAAATGCCAGAACTGCAAGAGAATCCTTAGAATCAAATTTTCATGACATTGGACGGATTGGACACCATGGAGATAGCAACACAAGAATCTATGAAGCTTATTATTGTATCTACCGTACCAGGGACCTATGGATTAATCATCCTCAAGTCCGACCATGTGCAAGATGGCCCAGAAATGACCCCAAAGTAATATTCCCTGACACGGTCTATGATTTTTCATGTTACAAAAAATTATGGTGGGATTTCATGAATGTTGATGACAAGACAGATACCCATTACACAAAGCTGAAATTCAGCACAATGGCAGCTTCCCAGAATAACCTACAATGCGAATGGTTTCAGAATTGGTGGACAGACTACGGAGTCAACAGAACAGCCATGGATCCAGTATATCATGAAGGATATCAAAGAAGGCACTGTCAAAAATGCTTTGATTACAACATTGGGGATTGTTATCATCGCATCTATAGCACAGTCAGAGAAATGACAGTCAAAGAATAGGACCCTTTTCACATGACAAATTAC
Source organism: Pinus taeda (assembly GCA_000404065.3). NCBI lineage: Eukaryota > Viridiplantae > Streptophyta > Pinopsida > Pinales > Pinaceae > Pinus > Pinus taeda. Next base: position 29,535 of record APFE030681094.1, read on the forward strand.
TCTCTCCAAGAATATATGAAAGATCACTTGGAATGGTATGTCCTAACTAAAGTCCAGCACCAAGTCATATTGGGCAAGCCCATGATAGTCCGAAGGATATATACTAAGACATGTGATGATCTGCTTTATAAAAGGGATAGATTCCCTTATTTAACTGTATTTTGAATATGTACCAATCACAAGGGCTTAATTGTGATCAGTGTTCCCGTGGGCTTTACTGTTCAAAAGCTTCCACTGTGTAAATATTCCCCACTAAGTCTTTTCTCGTGGGCTTTTCTTTCAAAAAATTATCCACTGTGTAAATAGTCATGAGTCTGTTTTGCTTTAAGTACAGGAATCCACTTTACAGACAATATCTCATGCGTTACCCGAAAGCAATTATTTGGTCTGGTCCGAATATTTGTGCGGACGTCGCTCTGATAAAGGCTGGAAAAGTAATGATTCTTGAGGTCTTTTCTGTCCGATTAACAGTAATGTTTGTCCGCCCCTCTTATACTATATAAGGAGGGTAAGGCTCATTTGTTAGGGAGCGGGTTTTAGAGAGTCTAGTGTGTGTGTTTTGAGTCGAGTGTTCTCCTGCTCTGCATCTGCGGACATTCAGTCCGATCTGCTTGCAACACGAGTAATCACTCAAAGTCTTGAGTCGGTTTGAGAAGCCTGCGTATCAGTGTGCTCGGCACTGGTAAGAACCTAAAGTGGCCGAACCATTAGAAGAGTCAAGTTTTGGGTGTTAAATCTGATTCAAAGGCAGAGCCTATACCTCGCCAGAAGCATCCGGTAGTAACTTGCTCATGATTGAGCTGCGAAAAGTCCAGTAAAAGCGAGATTAGTCTGTTTCTGTATAGAATCAATCTCTGTAAAAGCTTTGTGAGCATTCTGTAAGATTTTCTCCATTCTGGAATAAGATGAGTATGTTGTTTTGTCATTGAGTACCATTGTGCAAATCTATGAGTCCGCTGTGGTAGAAGTTTTCTCTGTGCTTTCGTCCGAAGTTTGCAGGAAGTTCGCCAAAAGATCGAAGGGACGTCAAGACCATTTAAGGCGTGGATGTCGTTGTGAAGGTCGCCAGAACGTGAAAGATCTTAGTAGGTTCACCACTGGTTCACCAGGAGTTGGTTATCAGAGAAATACTGAGAGACACAGAGAAAGAGCAAGCTCGTGACAGGAGCCCCTGCTAGAAATTAGAGAAAGAGCAAGCTCGTGACAGGAGCCCCTGCTGGAAATTGGTATAGATTTTATTTACAATTAAGTAATAATTTAGGTAAATGAATTAATTTTAAATAAAGTAACTAA
>APFE030681097.1:5549-40818 GCA_000404065.3 Pinus taeda
ATACTGTGTCTCTCAATGCAGATTCTCGACGGCAGCTATATATGGTCTTGTAAAGCACTTCACCTCTCTCTCTCTCTCTCGAGGCTCATGCTTTAGGGGGCATATGTTACGCAGTAATTTGTCACCGTTGGTCACCGTCCCTGTTACCCTTGATTTCGCACATTGGAAGACACATTTATGGACCTGTGACCAGTGACACAACTTAAAAACACTTGCATTGGATTCTCCTAAGTATGAACTTCAAAGTCCCTGAAGACACCTTTCGCAGATTAGCCCTAAAAAGTGCCCTTTTTCCATTAGCGCGGGTCTATAGTGTCTTACCCGCGCCAATGACTCAGTTCCTCAAAGGAGGGCGCGTCCATGGACGCTTTGTCATAGAGCAAAGCCCGCGCCACCCAAATTTGGTCATGATTTTTAGCCAGCGCGCACTGAAGTGTTTTTTCCTCTTTGTTCATATAGTTCTCTGGGGGAAAAATCTCATGAAAGTGGTCGAGTGTCATCTTTTTATCCATGACAACCAAGTTCAGTGGCTATTCTGGGACAATGCTAAATCTTTAGTAGGTGTCCTGATACAATGCATACTCCCTCCTCCTCCATCTATAAATGACTGTCACCCTGCACTAAACCAACTAGTTTTTTAGAGCTATTGTGAGTGCTGAGATTATGCTAGAGTGATAGTGAGAATTGAGAACTATAGAAGGGTTATGCTGCCAAAATATTGAGAGAGAAGAGGTCACTTTGCAAGGCGTATTTAGCTTCTTGCCCAGTCATAGGAGTTTCAATGTCAGAACCCTTTGGTTGTAATCTTTCTCTGTTTTTACTGTTTAATGAACGACTATCATTATGGTTCCACTCGTGTCTTTCAATGGTATTTGAGTTGTATCTTTTCTGACCGATATATAATTGCATATACTGGATTTTACGCTTGTGTTTGTATCGTTCTTTGCGTGTGTAGGTGTCCGTTTACGTGGAGCGTGAGGATTGTGACCAGCCAAAGCAAAGGGACGGGAGCGGCGTTTCTCCTTCAATTACTAGCGTTGTATTCCAGGTAGATCATTCTGATCGATCTTTGATTTATGCAATTAGGAACCTGCGTGTAGCATGTGTGATTGTTGCTAGACCCGTGTTGGGCTAGTGGGATTGCCTCTGTCCGCAGAGGGGATTTACCAGTTCAACAATAATCATGCATCAGAAGGAAATGGAAGGAGAAATGTGGCCTGTGCATGAGCAGAAAAAAGGGTTGAGATTAAATTGAATCACCATTTTGTATTATATAGCTCCTTGTTATTTCCTATTTATTTTTTCCCTTGGTATTTGTTGGAGCAACCAACAATGGAGGTTCAACAACTACAGTTTGATTTTTGGATTTTTTTCTCAAGTTCTCTTTGTGAATTTGTGCTAAACTTCTTTTTTCTCGTGGAGTGGTCATTATTAAATTGGCCAATGTTTTAAAAGATTGGATATTGATTTCTCTTTCAATAGTAGTATTCCCAAAGTCAACAATCACAGGCCTCAACATCATTGGATATGCTATTTCTCTTTGTGGTGTGGTAATGAATGGGTAGACCATCAATCAATTTCCCATTGAGACTGCTATAAAAAATATACAATCATTAATTAAGGATTGGAATTTTGACAAGAAGTCATCGAATGTTTATGATGGCAATGATAACAATGGAAATTATATGCAAATGGTACATGGTGCTTGTGGGGTATCAGGCTCATAAGTTATTAACATTACACTTCATATTAATAATTCTCCTATCAAATCACAACAACGGAATAAAAAATGTGAAACTTGAATACTTGGAGGAAGTATTTACAACATCTCATTGGATAGTGAGAATTTACAAAGATAAGCCATCAAATTTCTACTAGGAAGATCGATAAGTGAACCACCTTGAGGTCCATTTGATAGGCCATGCACTTTCAGTCTCAAAATTGACCCATAAGCATTACAAGGTACCTCTATCCTTGGACCCTCATTCATAATAGTTATGGGTCACCCAAAAACCTAAGGTTATGGGTCAACCACACAAAACCCTTGTCATCCAAGTCCATTTTCTAGGCCATACATTGTTAGTATCATAGTTGGTCCACAAGCATTACATGATATCTCCATCCTTGGACCTTCGTTCATAATGGTTATGGTTAACCCACAAACTCATGGCTATGGATTAACCACATAAAACCATTGCCATCAAAGTCCATTTCCTATGCCATACATTGTCATAGTTGGCCCACAAGCATACCTATATCCTCCGACCTTTGTTCATCATGGTTATGGGTCATCCACAAACCCATGGTTATGGGTCAACTACAAAAAAACCTTCACTTTATTGGCCCATATTCAACAAAAGCTTCTTAGGAGGGAGCTTCAAACCATGGGGACCATTTCTTCCTAAGGGGGGAGGATTGATCTGAATGGAATGTAGTATCCACCCACGGTATTTTAACTCAATAAGGCTATAAAGAATGGGAATCAGTTTATAAAATGACATATTCATTTACTAGAATGTAATAGATGGGATTTCTCCATTTAATAAAGAATGCGATGATTTTCATATGTTGTTAGCAAATTCTGTGTATTTTTTTTCAATGTTTTTTTTAAGAACGATTTCATGGCAAATATATATGATCTGTCTCCCCCCTCTCTCTACCTTCATGGCTCCTTGATTTGAGGACCTAAGATCCAGATCAACTTTGAAATTGAGTAATTGAGTAGGTCAAGATATAATGGAAGTAGTTTGAACCAGATGAAGCCCCCTGGGAAATGGATGACCAAATGATGGTATCTTACCCATTTTTGTTTACTGTGTTGAATACATGTAGGAATAGAATTTTTAGTAGTAATTTTGTGTTCTATGTATATAACACCAAGGATAGTGTTCCTTTAACAATGTGGGGTCTATAACAACCCTTTTTCCATAACACCCCATGTTTGTAAACTCAACTATGTAAATTATAGACATGTGTATACACACACATGTGAAGATAAATTGATGTCTGACTTGAATGGAGGGATATACAAATCTAAAGTTCAAAGAGGGAAAGCCTGTGGTGGGTTGTTGTGTGGTCATTAAGTGACTTTTGTGTATTTTTTGGCTTCCCTATGACATTCCATGAGCATGACCATGCCAACCACCCATAATTTTCATAATTATCCACCTAATGATGGATTTGTTAGTGCTGATAATGATTGAAGTTAGAGTTGGTAGCTTGAGTGGAGGATGACGTCATACATTGCCCTCTTCTCATGAAACATCAGAGATGCAATATTTCAGTATTATAGTAGTTGTGGAGAAGGGGGTAGAAGAGTGTAGAGAAGGCACAAATTAATTGGCACACAATTTTATTTTGTAAAGTGCACTTAGAGTGCCAAGAATTTTGGAGCAATGGAGTTTCATGTGAAGACACTAAAGAGGATATTTGTTCAAAGATACTAGTGTGGAATCCAAAAGGAGAAAATACAAGCATAGATTGACATCATGTTCTCTGGATAGCGAAAGTGTCCATGTGATTTTGTTGAGGCCACTGGATCATGCATGTAAGCTTGATTAATCAATGAGGAGCTTGGTGGAAAAGTGAGTCGTTTTGGTTCTTTCCTTGTTGATCTGAAACCATATAATTCTTGTTTATTTGCTATTAAACTACTGGGATATGGAAATATAGGTCGTTATGGTGCTTGGCTTGGGGTTGTGAAACCACCTAGACAGTGGCTTGTGGACTGCTTTCCATGAGAGGCAATTGTTAAACCACCAAAAATAGTGATTCCACCTCCTATAATTGAGAGAGAACTCATTTGATCTTGGGTGAAGACATTTTTTTTAAACAAAGAAAGTGAGTGGTTGTGGTGCTTTCCTTGGGGTTGTGAAACCACTTGGATAGTGGACTTCTTCCCCTGGTAATGTAATTAAGCCTTGGGTGTGAATGTCATTGGATACACATCCCCTTAAACTTTGGATTTGGCTCGGGGTTGGTCAACTACAAGAAATAATTTTAGCATGGTTTGCCTACGTTTGGATGGAGAGGTGAAGTCCCTCCTTTAATTTCCAAACGTCTTTAAACACCCATATAAGTGTACATTACTCATGTTAATGTCTTATGGATTGGGCTAAATTCTATTACATTGTTAATAACAACAATATCTCCTTTGTTATGTATATGAAATATTTTCTAAGTTATGAAGCTTGTTGATATGACCATGATGGATTGTTAACATGTAAATTCATGTTTTTTGTATGCTTGGACTGTGTTGTTACTTTCATGATCACGAAGAATGCATAGCTATGATTTGTGCTTATATTGATGCATTCCAATAGTACATAAATGGTTGCATAGTTCCATATGTTTCCATTTTGGTTATTTTGTTTAAATTTTAAGTCTGAGACGTTAGGCCTTGAGCCACAACTCCCAAAGATAGGCTTACATTACAGAATGTAATTTGTTGGGCACGGGTTAGGAAATTTTCCTCCCCTTTCTCAAACATTACTCCAGACTCACCAATTTATGTAGCATATGGTATGTCACTGGCACCAATAGGCAACAAAGTTTAGGTTCAAATGAATTATGGTAGGAAAAAACTAAGTGGCCATTGCTGGAATTGTGCCTTAGTGAAACTATGCCATCGGCCATCAGTGGTAGTGGTCAAGCCTAAGGACTAGCATGAGCTAATGCACTTGGCCAAATGTTGTTAACAATGGGAAAGGAACCTAGGGGTGGGACTAGGTGAAACCTTGAGGGTGGAACCTACTCTATTTCTCACTACTAAATTCATTACATGATACAATGGGTGTGAGCACACCAACAAAGACTGATTGTGTTGGAATCAATGTTAGGCATTGATGATTGTAGATGTGTTATGGAGGTGTACATATGCTTGGAAGAATGTGTGTAGGTGGTTTGAAGAAGTGGTTACTGGTATGGGTGGAGAAACTTTGGTTGTCCCTAAATTAACCAATAGATGTAGATTAAGCATGTCACATCAACATTTGAAAACCACATTTTTAGTGGAAAAATGTTATCCACAACCCATATTTTCATTTGAGAAATCATGTATGGGGACCCGAGCTTGGAAAATGTAAAGCATGAGTTTATCCCATGGAAATTACACAATGTATCTTTCCTTAGGGATCTAGTTTAGTCATGTTGGGTTGTTTGATCCGGTCTGCATTCACAACAAATTGATTTGGTTTTAGTGGTTTGATTCAGTAATAATTAATGAATTAATCTAGTCCAAAGTGACTAGAAATGGTGGAATGAATGTGTTGTTGATCTAGCCACTGAAGGTATGTTAAGAAATTTACCCGAGAACACAAATTAATTACAGAGAATTACTAAGAGGAATAAATAAAAAATAACCAGCAACAACCATAAACACATAAACACAAACGTTTATCTAGGAAAAACCCCAAATCCGGGGAAAAACCCAACCTAATAAGATCTCATTAGTAATGGCCAAAACCTTGGCCAATCCAACCAAGTGAGCCTTCATCGCTTACCTCCAAGTCTTGCATTACAATGAAGTCCTTCCAGCCTTTTATAAGCTCCATTACATATAATACCACGAGCATAATACTATGGGTGCACAATACCATGTGCCCCAAAACCATCACTGTTTAACCTGGTCAACTTTGACTCTATCCTGAGTCAAGTTCACCTAACAATTCCCCCCTTAAACTTGACTTGGGGTTCCTTGACTAACTCCAGCCAAACCTGCTAAGTGAGACAATCCCACTCACTCTAGTTCTTACCCCCCTCAGAGTTTTTACCCGAGGTATTGTTAACCCGACATCCCCCCTATCACTTAGGTCTAACCTAGACTTTACTGGCGATCACCGAGGGGTACACATGCCTTACCAGGTCTTATAGTAGTATGCCCATTTACATGCAATAATTTTGACTTTATTAGTTTTATTTATTTTTGTTTATTGCTGCTGTGATTCTGATCCATCCTCTCTCAATTTGATTTGCTCAAAATATTCTATCAAACTGCTCCAATTGCGAGACAAGAACCTTGTAGATTCCAGCACTGGTGGCCTCATGTAGTAGAAAACGAACAATTTTCGAAGCCGCATGAACAATTTTTTTCTACTGACCTTATTTAAATAGCCGCATGAATCCCGAACAATTCGTCAGCATGTTCCAAACTGGTAAATATCACAAATGCATTGCGATCCCTAGTAGTGACTGAACTATCTTTCGTACATTCTCCTCGAGGTTCTTCCATGTATGATTGTTCCACCATTATTTTCCAGACCCAGATCTATAAAAAGGATGCATTGATCTCATCAGGCACTATAAACCCCTGGCATCAAAGAATCCCTTTGAAGCCAATATTTGGCTCTGATACCAGTTGTTAAGAAATTTACTGCATAACATAAATAATTACTGAGAGGAATAAATATAAAAATAACAAGAAACAACCATAAACACATAAACACAAATGTTTATCTAGGAAAAACCCCAAATCCAGGGAAAAACCCAACCTAATAAGATCTCATTAGCATTGGCCAAAACCTTGGCCAATCCGACCAAGTGAGCCTTCACCGCTCACCTCCAGGTCTTGCATTACAATGAAGTCCTTCCAGCCTTTTATAAGCTCCATTACATATAATACCACGGGCAGAAAACTATGGGTGCACAATACCATGTGCCCCAAAACCATTATTTAACCTGGTCAACTTTGACTCTATCCTGAGTCAAGTTTACTTAACAAGGTAAAGTCGAATGAACACATTATTGATCCAGTGGTATTTGATTTCATCCAAATTTATCATTAGGAAATCAAATCAACTATGCCTCTCATGGATTGAATAGATGTGGCACACATAGTGCACTCTAGGAGGCCAAATGAACATATTTGTAGAGTTTATGTTGTGTAAACTTTCTATAGAGTGTGATTTAGATACTACATGTATGGGTCCAAGGCACAATTGGACAGAGGTTAGAAGTATAGAATTAGAGGATTTGCCTTTTTGTGTTGTGCATTTTGGAAGTCAAATCTATGTGTGTGTGAGTATGGCAATAAACCAGTGCAGTGTGATTAATACCTAGTGTATTGATGGTGTGATATGATAGATCATTGGATGCAAGTGAATTTAGGTCAATGGAGAGTGATTAGAGCACAATCAATATATCATGTGTGTAGGTCATCGGTATATTTTGTAGGTAGTGTGATTAGAGGCAGAATACTCCTATAGCGTAATTTAATAATGACGTACTTGCGTCTGGAGAAGGTGATAGTGCATATATGTGTTTTGCATTGAATTGTTAGATCCAAAGTAGAGCTAAGTTTTAGATGCCATGTGTGAGCTACCTAAAGAGCATTGGATAAATGATCAAAGATCATTGTGCATACCTATGTGGCATCTTAGATTGTGTGTGGCTGCATGCAAATAGACAGGGTGAATGTAGTTTCCATGCATTGTTGTGTGATGTATGGTTGAGTAGGAGTTTTGCATTGTTGATGTGGTTAACATGTATGGTTATGATAGTCTTCTGTATGAGGTGTACTGGGAAGAATAGTTTGATGAGTCATGGATTTTCAATGAATTTGTGTTGCAAGGAGTTTATGCAACTAATGTATTTTCATGCAAGTCTACAATTTCATGTAACATGTATAGATGTTGCATCATTTCCATGAGCTTTGTATAGTCAAGTTGTTGTTGTAGCATTGTTTTTAGTGCCAACATGTATTGGATGAGGTTGTACTTTGCAGAGAAAATTCATAATGATGCCATGTGAAGTGAGTGTGAGTATAATGCTCTAAGGTTATGAATTTATGATCCTTGTTGATGTATTGAGTGAGAATACATTGCTGCTAGGGTTTGATAGAGATGTATTTATGAGGAGAGAGTGTTGGTGAGTGTTGTTGGGTGTTGAGCAGAGTTGTTGTGGCAAATTTTGTATTTTGTTAATGATCTTGTGCTAGTGTTGTAGATTGATAGACTTAGCAATGAGTTTATTGAATTGATGTTGATTATATTAAGCAAAGAAATTTCTTGGATCTAGTATAAAAATACATGAAACAAGGTCCACAGGGATTGACAGTTGGGCCTTTAGGGCTAGTGGTGGCTTGCTGATTTAAGGAGTAGTGGCTTCCTTTAGATGGTTCTCTAAGAGACTATTTGGGGGTTGGTGCCTCTAGCATATGGGTGTATACAAATAGTTGTGGAAGTGGGTGCTTCCATTAGGTAGTGGCCTGGAGTGAGTGGGTGCTCACATATGTCACAAGTTGGAGCTTGCACAATGGTTGGTGCCATTGATTGATGTAAAAAGAAGATTGAATATAAAGAAGAAATAAGAGAACAAATGTTCAATGGTTTTTCTCCTGGAAGGGTTTCCACCTAATATTGAATCTCCTCATGTGATTATGTGATGTCCTCATGTTTTATGTGCCTTTATGTTCTATATGTTGCTCATGTTTTATGCATTTGTTATCTACAATGATGTATTTCATTGATGGTTAATTAATGGTTCAACTAACTATTGTGAAGAATTGGTAAAAAGTTGTAATTGGTGATCCATTGAGCACAATATTGATTCACCCCACTCTCAATATTGTCAAGTTGCACCCATATTGACACAAATATAGTTTTGTCATGGGACCATAGTGTTGCCTAACTTCCTACCATCCACCACTACCATTCCTTAAAATTGAACACCATAGGTGATGATGAGCACAATAGGATGACGTGGGCTGATGATAGAACCAACCAAATTAACTGGTTAGGATTGTGCTAAGGCCACATGGGCACAACATGGTCAACATGTTGAGCAATGAAAACATTTGTTTAAGATTTTAGGCATAAGGGGATTTAGTAACCCCAACGTCATAAACAAACCTTGGAGTCTGGGTTAAATAATAATTAACACCTTTTGCAACTTGAGATTGTTCAAGGGATTGGGAGGGAGCATTACAATTGTTACATGAAAGCATACATCCTCTAATGAACCTTGCTACATCTTGTTCCATTTTGGGCCAGTACACATACCTATATAAGTTAGTTATTATCATCCATATACCAAAATTTCTTGCAACCTTGGTGATGTGAGGCTCTTTGCCTAGTTGTAGTCACTCACTTTTCAAATTGTATTTAAGCTTGTCCATCGTATAGAGTAACCCATTTTGAAGATGATAGTAAACTATGTTGTCACCATCGTCTCCATGAAACTAGCTCTACAATTGCTAAAACACTTACTTGAATTCATCTTCCTCTGTATATGCTTCTGTGTATGCATCATGGGTGAAAGGACCCATGTGAATTAGAGTTATAAAAGCTATAATTTTTTATGCGGATGGCCTTGAAACCATGTCAACCAATTTTCCTTTTCTACACTTCTTATACTTGATTACTAAATGAAACTATTATAAGAACCACATCCTTGTAGTGTCTAGTCTCAAGTAGCTTACTCTAAGGCTACAAATACAATAACGACTAGTGATTTGTGTGGATGATCGTCTCCTTTCCCATTAGGTAGTGTTTCAAATATTTGATAGATTTTACTAGGGCATGGAGCTTCTTAACATAGGTAGGGTAGTTGATAACCACCCCATGAAACACTTCATAATGATAGCATATATGCCCTCCTCCTTGCATTAAGATTGTTGTCATAGCATACCCACTCACATTTGTCACCACTTCAAAGGGCTACTACAAGTTCAAAAATATTAGAAATGGTGCTTAGATGATTCTATTTTTTAACTGATTAAAGGCATTCTATTAACTCTTCCTCCACAAGAAACTCTTATCACTCATGTTATAACATAGAGTGGTGCAACTACTACTAAAATAAGAATAATTCTGTTTGATGTTGCATAATCGATGCACATTCACCAAGTCCCATAATTATTTGACACAATTATGATGAGTTACCAGCAAGATAAGGTCCTTGGTTGAATCACATCGTACTCCAATATCTGATGCAACTTCTTCTTCACTTCACCTGCTTCAAGAATGGATTGTTTATAGCCCAATAATGGGAAATGGAGAGTCCGACAAAAAATGGATCTCATTCTTCACTTCCCTTTTGGATGCAACACCTTAAGATGTGAGAAGATTCTTCGGCAAAAATCACATTGGGAAGAATCCCAATGTGATTTTCGCCGAAGAATCTTCTCAAACTTGATATGGATCACAAAATCCTAAATTCAATAATTGAACCTTAAGATGTTTGAAAACTCCCCCGTGTTCTTCAGTACACCCCTCTAGGGATTCCTTTACCCTTACTAACTCCTCATTGGATCAATTTTGTCTTAAAAATAGTAAAACATATTTCTTGCTAGAATTTATCAATTTCTTGGGTTGGTTGGCACTTACTAGTGAAATTTTATACTTTTCTTTAAGCACATTGATCATGAATTGTTTTCTATCCTTGATATTGTGGTACTATTCGTCTCTCTTCATGAATATTTCATCCCACATATACATATTGGGATTACCAAACAAAATCCACATGCATCAAGTGGAATTACATCCAATTATACTTCATCAATAAAATCAACATTGATAACAATTATTTTGATGCAACATTTTATATTTTTCGGAAACCATAACAATGAGTTCAAATTTGGGGTATAAGCATAGTGTACACACAAAGAAAGCATAAATGAAGAATATCAATTTTTTAGTTGTGATTGTAGTCCTTCATGGAACCGTAACATGCTATTTATGGGTTTATACCTAAGATATGTATCCTTTATAAAATATCTCTTTTCTCTCTATCTATTTTATCTTTTTCAATGTGGATGGAATAAACAACTAGAAAAATATTGAAATTCACCTCATTTTGAGATATTTTTTCATGATTTAGTGCTTGGGTTAAATTAGTTTTATAATACTTGTATGACGGAAGTAGAATTTCAAGCATTCACTGGAACCAAATTCTGAGGTTATTACTTTGCTCGAAATTCTTATTTGTATCTAGTTTATTTTTAGTAGATTTGGCCTTATAAATCCTCTACATAAGAGCAATAGTTTTAATAGTTGAAAATTCAATAAATTTTCCTTGTTATTTGTAAACATATTATTTCAACTATAGATTATTATTATTATTTTATAGATATTATCTATCCAAGCCTCAAATCAAAGAATTATTGACGAAGATGCATTCCCTCATCTCCATTACTGACCTAGTGTTGATTGGCAAGAAGAATTATCGATAATGGTCCACAATTATCAAAGACACCCTCACCTTTAATGATTTATGGAATGACACTTGTGAAGTAGAACCTACCACCAGAAAAGGTGAGAAGGACAATGCACCCACCAAGCCTGCCTCAGATAAGGAGCTAGTCATATGGAAGAATAAGGACAACATAGCATATTCCTTGAATGTTAAACCAATAAATGAAGTGGTTAGCTATAATGTTATTCCTAATATATATTATTATGGTGCATTAAAGAAGTTAAAAGCTTTGTATGAATTACAGTCATAATTGTAGCTTGTAGAACTAATTGTCAAACTCTTCAACCTTGAGTCAAAAAGTTATGATTAGTTGGTTCTATATTCTAAAATAAGAGCCATCATGCATTTTATAGATGCCATTGCATGAAGATATACATTCCTTTCATAACCTTCATCAAGGCAGTCTGTCCCACATATTCTCACTATCTTGAATCCCTGGAATCTAGTGACCATCTGAAGTGTATTACATTTGACTCTCTAGTGGAGAAAATTATAGATTAAGAGAAATCATTTGGGAAGAGGAAGGAAATAGCTTAACCCTCTCAAGAAATAGTGTGCCTTTCTTAGAAAGGAAAGAAATAGTCACGTGATTCCCCTTGAGGAAGTGGAAGTAAAAGAGGACAATATGGAAGAAAATATTCTAGGTGAGGGTGGTTAAACACCATGAAGGACAAAGATCGAATCTTCATGCATTCATTATGGAAAGGATGGAAATGATGCATCAATATGTAGAATCAACAACACCTTCTAGAGCTAAGAATAAATATGTTTCCCCTTGTTCATATCTGTTATCAAGGCCAATATATTCATATATTTGATAATAAAGTAGAAATAAGGAATACATTTAACAACACAATTGTCATTAATAGAGTGGAGGTGAAATATTGTTGAATATGAAAATAAAATTTTCTCCTGCACAAATTTTGCATACCTCTCCCATCACAATGAATGTACATTTGCATATAAAATTCTATGACATGCTAGATTTGGACATATTAATTATGACAACCTTCATTTATTAGAAAACAATGTTCTCTTAGGTTTGCCATTATTCCTAGGAAAGATAAGCAATGTGATGCTTGTATCCTTGGAAAGCATGCAAAAAAAACATTTCATGATTAGACTTATAGATCATGTAGAAAAATGAACTAATTCATTGTGATTTATGTAGCCTTGTGCTTATTTTATACACTACACTAGGATGTGTGGGGTGTACTTGTTAAAAAATAAATCTCAATCATTTGAAACTTTTAGAATTTTCATGTATGGATTCAAAACGAAGCACAATCACATATTGGCTCTCTTTGTACGGATATTGGAAGAGAATATACCTTTAATGAACTTGAAAACCATATCTTCCAATATGGGATTCAACATCAAACCACAATTCCATACAATCCTCAACCAAATGGTGTAGATGCAAATAATGAACAAGATTATCTTAAATATGGTTCATTCAATGATATTTTTCAAAAATGAAAACTTGTATTTTGGGTTGATGCAGTTATATGCGTAGTCTATGTGATAAATATATGTCCTTCTCATGCTCTCAGAAATAATTCTCCTTGTGAAATGTGGCATGGTTGCATTCATTTTAGTAATGAACTCTTAAGAGTCTTTTGTTCCACATAATATGAATTGATTCCCACAGAGAAAATAAACAACCTTGATCTAAGGAGTCAGAAGTGCATATTTTTAGGGTATTAATATACCACCAAGGCATTTCATCTTCATGATGAGGTAAAAAAGAAGTTTATTCTTTCCAAATATGTAATTTTTCTTGAATCTTCTAATACTAACAACACTATTGAGTGAAATATTTATTATTTGGGTAGATTCACTCATGTAAAGGTATATCAAAAATTTTATAATGAGATTCCACATCTTGAAGGGGGGGTACCTATCTTGGATCAATACTCAAAATCTCCTTTTGAAGCATTATTCGCCCCACATGAACATTTTACCACTTCATTAGATCAAGAAGACCCTTTGAATAATGTTATTGAGAGGAATAGAATAATGAATCATGATGTAGCCCAATTTCAATCAATATAGCAACTTGGACCATCTTAGAAAATTCCCCCAAATTGGCTTGTCAAAACTCTTGAAAGTGTTCACCTTAATGAGGTTAGAATGATATGAATTGAAGTTTTTGCCAAACAAAGATGGAGGTGATGTAGATAATTATGATTCTATTGATATAGGTGATATGGATGTTTCATGTGATTGTGAACTAAATTTATCTACTTTAACTTTGAATCAAATTCCTTTAAAGGAGTTGCTTCTCATGATCAATGGAAAGAAGTAATGTAGGGGTATGATGTTATATTAAATAATGGAACATGGAAATTGGTGGATCCTCCATTGAAAACTAAACCAATTGGCTACAAGTGGGTCTGGAAGAACAAGTACAAATTAGATGGTTCACTTGACAAGAAAAAAAAAAAGCATCATGGAAAAAGGATTTGCACAAAATAAGGTGTTTCATATGAGGAAAAGTTTGCCCCCACAACAAAATGGGATACCATTCAGACTCTTTTTTCATAGAATGGATGGAAAGTTCATTAAATGGATGTGAATATTGCTTTCCTAAATTGAGATTTGAAAGATAATGTATTCATGACTTAGCTGAAAGGTTTTGTTTTGAAAGGACAAAAAATAAAAGAATGTAAACACACAAATCCTTATATGGCGTAAAATAAGCACAATGAGCCTAGCATGAAAAGTTAACAAAACATCTTTTGAAATTAAATTCCAAACCTTTAATCTTTGATGATGTAACTATGCTTGTCAAGAAAGTTGGAAAAAATATTGTATATCTTGTAGTGTGTGTAGATGATCTGTTGATAATGGGGAACAATGAAAACTATATTGCATCCATAATAAATAGTTGAGTAAGGGCCTTGATATGGAAAATTTGGGACATCTTCATTACTATTTATGAATTAAAGTGACTTAGCATCGAAATACATTTATCTCCCAAAATAAATACATTGGAGATTGTTGCATAGATTTGGCGTGGATGAATACAACCCTCTATCTACTCCAATGGAAAATAATTTGAAGCTCACATGAAAATAAAGGAATGGATTTAAGGATGCAACCAAGTACATGAAACTTATGTGAAGTCTTATCTACCTTACAATCACTAGAATAAACATTTCATTTATTGTTGGGATTCTTTATAGGTTTATGAAAAAACAAGGGCATTGGTTTATAGAAAAGAGAATTCTAAAATATTTAAAGGGAACTTAAGAATTTTGACTCAAATATTCACAAGTGTATGAATTCAATTTGATTGGACATGTATAAATTCCTTGTAGATTCAAACTACTAATTGTAATTTACTAAAACAATAAACTTGAATCTACTCTACTCATCAGCGGATACAATTAAACGATCGTGAAATCATGAAGCATACAACTATAATAATTCAATAAACAAATTACACAATGATTTCTTGGGTAAATCCATAGCTAAAAACCTCTGTTATCTGTATATTAAATTAGTTAGAAAATATGAGAAGATTACAATGCTTTGCTCACGCCCGAGCAACCCCTGCACTATCTCTATCTATCTCACCACTTCCCAGACAAGCCTAGGCCAATACTTAACCAAATTTTGGCTTGCCCAAGTCCCTATTTCCTTGTATGGTTTCCTTGGGAATTATCCCCCTATTAATTAGTGAAATTCCTTATTATGAATTGTGAAATCCTCATAGGCCTTCCTTTGACTGCATGCACCACCTATACAATTCAAATGATTATACAACTGATAGTACATTGTCCCTGAACTCCAATCTCAACTGGGTAAATCTTAGACCTGACATGCATGAGTTATTTTTGAGTGAATCATCAGTTAACTAGTTGAGCACATGAAACAACACCCCACTGTCTGACCTCCTACTAGTTCCTCCATCAGTTGGAACTATTTTAACTTACTTTAACATAGTTAAACTAAATTAATTAATTAAAAGTCAAAATAAACTCAATCGGGGCTCCTATAATGTAGGAGACACTCTACATGACTCAAGTTAGACCCTCAAATCGAATTAACTGAGCCAACTAAGTCATATTAACTTAGTTAACTCGTACAAATTGTCTTGTGATGTGGAATTACAATTTTATTCCTAATTTAATTCAAGGACAAAATTAAATTAGGATTTTCTTGTTGTATTTTCAACACTCCCTCTCGACAAGAAAAAAATTATCAGATACCCCAATTCTGCCTCTATGAAACTCAGATTTTCCACTTGACAATGCCTTAGTCAAGATATCTGCATGCTATTCCTCTGTAGGAATGTAGTCCAGCGACATGATTCTCCTTTGTACATAATCTCATAGATGGTGATATTAGATGTCGATATGATTGGATTGATCATGAAAAATTGGATTCTTAGAGAGTTTGATACAACTCTAATTGCCACCGTAAATCACTGTAGGATCCATTTGTTAACTAAATAACGCAACAACGATCTTCCTCATCCAGATAGTTCAACAAGTTGCTTGACTAGCATCCATGTACTCTACTTCTGCTAAAATGAATGCAATTGATTTCTACTTCCTGGTGTGCAAAGAAACTATTGTTGACCCAATACCGAAGATTCCCCCTGATGTGCTCTTCTTGTCGAATGGACTTCCTACCCAATCTGCATCTCTGAAGCGTTGAAGCTTCACTCCCTCTGTCCCTTTGTACAAAAGACCAAACTGAGTGGTTCCTTTGAGGTATCTCAACACATGTTTAGATTCCTTCCAATAGAGTTTGGTTGGCTTAAGAATTGCTTGGCGAAGTCGGTTAATTGGAAAACATATGTCCAATCATTTTTTTCACCAAATACATATGTGAACCCACAAATTGCCTGTAAATAGTAGCCTCCACTACTTCACTTGAAGTAGCATATTCCTTCCTCCAATTTCTTGCTAGAGGAGTCTCCATGGGTTTTCTTCTCTCCATGTGGAACTTCTTCAATATCTCGTTGGCATACTTTCCTTGAGAGACAAACATTTCCTCTTCTCCTTGCCATACTTCCATACTAAGGAAATAATGCATAAGCCTGAGGTCCTTCATCTCGAATTCTCTTGTAAGATCCTCTTTGAAATATTTTACTAGCTTCTCCTCACATGTTAAAATTAAATCATCAGCATATAATACTATAATCAATAATTTAACTTCAACCACAATATGGTAAAAGTTTTCTTCTGCTTCACTTTTGGTGAAGCCCAACCTAGTGAAATAACTATCAATCTTGGTGTACCAAGCATGTGGTTCTTCTTTCAATCCATACAATGGTTTCTTGAGTCTACACACATGTGACTCTCTGTTGAAGGTCTCAAATCCTTCCGGCTTCTCAATTTACACCTCTTCCACAATCACTCCATTGAGGAATGTTGTCTTCACATCCATTTGATGTATCTTCCATCACATTTGTGCTAAAAGTGTTATAATAGTTTTGATTGAAGAGTACATTTATACTATAGCAAAGGTATCCTCGTAAGCAATTTCCTCCTCCTCAAAGAAGCCTCTAGCTACAAATTCGGCCTTGTGTTTCTCAATACTCTCATTTGCTGCTTGCTTTACCTTATAAAGCCATCTGGAACTCACCACTAACTTGTCTGTTGGTCTCAGGACTGTTATCACTCTAGGAAACTATCCTAGGTTGCAGCTTGGAGATGCCTGGTAACATATAATCTTCAATATTGTTCTTTGAACTATTGGACTAAATGATGGTTTGGACCAAGCCAGATAACCATTTCAACTATGTTTTTACTCAAGATATACATGAACACCCTCAGCTTACAAGGCTTTAGACCACTAATGTTCAATAGTTTGTAGATTCAATGAATAAATGGAGAATACTGACCATACTGGCAAATGCATACATAAACATAAATGAATGGCTAGCTATAGGCAGCAAATGAGAATATTGACTATACCGACAGATGCATACATGAATGCATATGAATGGCTAGCTACAGGTAGTAAAAGAAACTTGCAAATCTAATTTATCAACGCAAAGATAAGATGACAGTTATCTGGCACTAAATATAGAAGAAACATGAACAACCTGTTCAAGTGCAAGCTTAGAACAGAAGAGAAAATGGACATTGAACATATAACGGCAAAAGAAGCTTGTATTACTAATGAATGAAGATAAGAAGCTTAAGTAGCAATGTCTCATTAGTCTCCAGAAGTTGAACCCATATTACATCTTACTTTTAGCTATTTATAGCTCTTTACATCCTCTTGAGCTCTCAGAAGCTCAAAGTGTCTTAATATATCCTTCCTGTCTTTTCAACAACCTGATACCATGACTGGGGACGTATGGGCTCAGGGGTTTCTTCTTCTGACAGAAGAATAACCGCATTCAGATATTTTGGCTACACTGGCAGGGAGCTATCTCGTGCCAGAGATGCCCCAGAATTGATTATGTTGTTATGGATGAGTTGCATTGTCTACGCTCCATAATGTTTCTGTTTCAGGCTACAACGTTTTGTGGCCCTTCTGTTTCCCTTTTCGATCTTTGTTTCCCAACAATTTGTCTCCTGGACTCTACTATGTGGTGGGATGGGTCTTCGGGCCTTTGTTTTCCCTTTAAATGTTTGGAATGACTGTTTTTCTGTTAAACACTGAAAAACACTGCAATTGTGTAAAAATCCCACTCATCTCTGTTATTCCGGACTTCAAAAGTCCTTAAATCTAGTTTATTTATCTATCGGGTCCGCCCTTAGGGTCACTATCGCAAGTCGCACATGGCCTATTCCCTTGCTTCCCTTTGTATTTGGAAATACGTGAAAAAATGCTAGAAACCATGAAAAATTGACCTTGGTGGACTTAAAACTATATATATTTTCATTTCGGAAACCCATCAGGTCTGGGTTTCATCGCTATCACACTACCCCAAGCTTCCTTTGTATTTCGTTATATAACTAAAATACACCAAAGTGCATTAAAACAGGCTTACCCGTGGACCTGAAATATTATAACGTAACACTTATAATGCGGTCGGGTCTGCATCATCGCATTGCACACATGAAGGTGTAAAGGCTCCACCCCTTGGTTTCGCCGATTGCGATCTGCTGATGCGATGTGGGCCATCGATCTGCGTGCGCGATCGACGGTCCACGTTGAATCGTTAATCACGATTGCTCATTCCACACAACCTACGCCGATACCTCCACCGATACCTCCACCAATGTGACCCGCTGATCCGATCATCGACGATCACTGGTTGGCGGTCTCCAGCGCTAATTGCACTTCCCACCTGCGTCGATTAGATCTACCAATGCAATTTGTCGCTTAGATCTGGGTCGTTGATCAACCAGATCTAACGGTTGATGTGGCTTCTTAGTATTAAGCTTGCGATAATGGTTTTTTACTATTTTTCTTTGGTTTTTTCCTCCCGATAGTGTATTTCTGCCCTTCCAAAGGCTCTTGGCATGCTACGGTTTTGACTTTAAATGATCCTTAAGAGGATTTTGAAAACTTTTGAAGCATACATGGATCCTTTGGCATGATTTTAAGCAAACTTTGAATAATTTGGGAGTGTTTTGGGTCCATTTTTGGGCCAAACGCCTCCAAGGCTAACACTGGCTTCTTCTAGGGATGAAATCCTTCCTGTGAGGTTTCAAGAACTAAAGAACAATGCTTTTCCTGTAAAAAACAAGATCAAATCTTCCTCCTAGTGTTGCGTTGGGCATGGAGTCTATTTAGCATGAAATAAAAACTTGAAAAAAACATATTTACAATACCAAGGCTTGAAAGCCTTAACTGAAATAAAGTTTCAAAAACTGCCCATTGAATGGCCATGAAAAACATCTCCTCCTTCCTCTGATGCATCCCTTTTGAGAAAATAGTCACCAAATTGAAAATTTACCCTTTTTACCTTTCTATCAAAGGTTTCTTTCTCTTGGTCAATGTGCATATCAACAAAATCATCAAGGACTTGCAAAAGCCTATTAATTTGATCATCTACTTCAAAAACTTTCCAGCATTTGACATTATTAGGCAGAGATGGTCTATATTTCACCTCATCTCTATATGCTTTCAGCCTTGGATGTTTTTCTTGGAAGGTTTTATACACTTGCTGAATGATAAGGTCTGCTTCATACTCTGTTGTGTCATTTGTGACCTGAAAAGTTAATATAAAAGATGAATCAATGTATTCCTCTGAGATCTGGAAAACTGGTTTCTTAATCTGAGTAGAGGCCAACTGACATTCTTCAATCTGAATAAAACAAGCTCCAAAATTAATTTCAACAACATATATGGGATGATTGGTGGGATTCCTTTCAGCACTGATTATATAAGCCAACTGAGCTTCATTGTATAGACTCCTTTCGCCCCCAAAAATTGGGACAATAGCATAGGATAGATCATTTTGCAATGTCCACCTAATCTCTTAATCCAACCTCTGGAAAGTAACATGCCAAATTTGGGGGGGGACATCTGCTACCACAATATCCATCATCATGCTTTTCATGGGCAGTTGAGACAAAGTGAAGGCTAGATCCTTAATTAGTCCTAGGCATTCCACTTTTCTAGAGTCAAAAGAAAACAGGTCATGGTAAGGCTTGGTAATGTCAAGACCCAATTTATCCATGATAGCCTTGGGCATTAGATTATGGCTCGCTCCAGTGTCGAGAAGGCAATTGGGAAGGATTTTATCATGAATAGACATAGAAACATAGAATGATGGGGAGTTGTCTTCACAATTTTCAATCATTGGGCTGAGAATAACGACTGGTTTTTCATATTGCAAATTTACATAGTCAGTGGAGGCTTGGATGGCTTTAGGCTCAAGAGCCACAAGGATGAATGCTTTGAAGGACTCATTCTTCACTAATTCAGTTAGAGGCATAAGTATTCTTAGCTTCTGAATTTCTGATTGAAAACTGAATGAAGAAGGGGACTTGTCAAGGCCTCTTACCTTTATGGTTGGAGCTTTGAAGATGATAGGATCAACTGTTGGTTGCTTCTGCTTATTAGCTTGTTGTTTTGCAAGGACAAAAACTTTATGAACAAGAGTCTCCTTGACATTATTCATCTTCAACCTTAGATTATATCCTTTCTAATCTTCAGTTTGTAGAACAGCTTCACCATCCCATTCTTGGCTGATCTGGTCATTGAATAATGACTTCTCATAGGCAGCTTTGGTAAAAAAGGTGGCTTTGCCTTTGTCTTCCATACAATGGATCTCATCATCTTCTTCGAATTGCTCTTCTTCCATGACTGCATTCTAAAAAGGGACCTTCACCCTTTGGTCTTCATTGGCATCTTTTTTTCTTTGCAGGATCTGCAACTGGTCATTTGCCCTTCTATATGGATTTGGATTTGGAGGAGCAAAGGTATTAGGAACCCTTCCTTTCCCAGAATGCTGCTCAACCTTTAATTTGGAAACTTCAAAGGCTAATGACTCTATCATCTTGGCCATTTTATCGATCTTGGGATCTAAAGATGATGAAGGCTCGCCCCTTTGTCTCCTTCTATCAGCATTACCTTTGAGCTTTTCTGTAGCCATGATGTTTGATTCTACTTTCAAGGCTGCATCATGCATATCAGCCAAAGAAGCACATCGCCTCTCCCTCAACAATAAACAGAAGTCAGAATCAAAGGCATTGGCATAGATGAGTCTAGCAAAGGTAGTGGTGGGTTTTACTTCAGCTGGTATCTTGATGTACATGCGGTTAAGCCTCTTATTAAAATCAGATAGTAGCTCACCATTTTCTCTTTTTAAGTTCCCAAATTCAGTGTGGTAGTAAAGGAGATCCTTCTTATCCCCCCAATGCTTTAGAAATGCATCATCTAAAGCTTCAATATCTGCTATAGATCTTGGGGTCAGTTCTCTGAACCATTTTCTAGCCTCTCCATCTAGGCTTTGGACAAAGACTCTCATCCAGACATCATCTTCACTAATTTCTAGGTTATCAGCATAGCTATAGAATGATTCAAGATGTTCTTCAGTTGAAACACCTTCAGTCCTAGTGAACTTAGGCATATACTTCTGATATTCTCTAGTAGGCATGATATTCAAAGGAGTGGGTAGTATTAGAGGTCCATACCTAGTAGCTATGATTATTTCCATTTTGGTAGGTGCTTGTGGACCTGCCATAGCTGTGGTGGCTAAAAGAGTACTAGAAGTCTGAATGAAAGGGTGTTGAGGAGCGATTGATAAAACTAAAGGAGTATGATGGATAGGAGGTGAGGTTTCCTTTGGTCTTACAACAAAAGGAAAACCTAAATAATAAGGAGCTTTATGAATCTTTGAGAGTTTTCCTTCACTGCTAGTATTAGATACTATACTCTCAACATGTATTTCTTCTATTACAAGACTTTCTTGTAGAGATATACGAGATTGTTTAGGTTTACCTGAACCTGATGCTCCTTTATGCAATACCTTTCTCTCTTTGATGATTTTTTAGGATCACGTACTAGGTCAACGTGTAGCTTTTGAGGATTTCTCCGAGTATGCCTCACAAACTGAGCCAGAACTATGAAGTGGAGTCGCCAAGAGGTTTGGCCTCCAGTAGAGTCGCTAGATAGATGATTACAATAAAAAATGTGCCCAGACTTTTTCTATCATCAAAGTTGGATCTGTGTCGTTTCCCAGGGAAGCTGAGCTTCAGTTTCCTCTCCCCGGAAATGGCGCCAATTATGTTATCACTCCAGGAAACTCTCCTAGGTTGTAGCTCGGAGATGCCTGGTAACATATAATCTTCAATATTGTTCTCTGAACTATTGGAATAAATGATGGTTTAGATCAAGCCAGATAACCATTTCAACTATGTTTTTACTCAAGATATACATGAACATCCTCAGCTTACAAGGCTTTAGACCACTAATGTTCAATAGTTTGTAGATTCAATGAATGAATGGAGAATACTGACCATACTGGCAGATGCATACATAAACATAAATGAATGGCTAGCTACAGGCAACAAATGAGAATATTGACTATACCAGCAGATGCATATATGAACGCATATGAATGGCTAGCTACAGGTAGTAAAAGAAACTTGCAAATCTAATTTATCAACGCAGAGATAAGATGACAGTTATCTGGCATTAGATACAGAAGAAACATGAACAACCTGTTCAAGTGCAAGCTTAGAATATAAGAGAAAATGGACATTGAACATATAACAACAAAAGAAGCTTCTATTACTAATGAATGAAGATGAGAAGCTTGAGTAGCAATGTCTCATTAGTCTCCAGAAGTTGAACCCGTATTACATCTTACTTTTAGCTATTTATAGCTCTTTACATGCTCCTGAGCTCTCAAAAGCTTGGAGTGTCTTAATCTATCCTTCCTGGTTTTCAACAACCTGATGCCATGACTGGGCACGTATGGGCTCAGGGGTTTCTTCTTCTGACATAAGAATAACCGCGTTCAGATATTTTGGCTGCGCTGGCAGGGAGCTATCTTGTGCCAGAGATGCCCCACAATTGATTCTGTTGTTATTGATGAGTTGCATTGTCTACACTCCATGATGTTTCTGTTTCAGGCTGCAGCGTGTTGTGGCCCTTCTCTTTCCCTTTCCGATCTCTATTTCCCTTTAAATGTTTGGAATGACTATTTTTCTATTAAACACAGAAAAACGCTGCAATTGTGTAAAAATCCCACTCATCTCTGTTATTCTAGACTTTAAAAGTCCTTAAATATGGTTTATTTATCTATTGGGTACGCCCTTAGGGCCACTATCGCAAGTTACACACAGCCTATTCCCTTGCTTCCCTTTGTATTTGGAAATACATGAAAAAATGCTGGAAACCATGAAAAATTGACCTTGGAGAACTTGAAACTATATATATTTTCATTCCAGAAACCCATCAGGTCCGGGTTTCATCGCTATTGCACTGCCCCAGGCTTCCTTTGTATTTAGTTATATAACTAAAATACACCAAAATGCATTAAAACAGGCTTACCCACGGACTTGAAATATTATAACGTAACACTTATAATCCAGTCGGGTCTGCATCATCGCATCGCATACATGAAGGTGTAAAGGCTCCGCCCCTTGTTTTCCCCAATTGCAATCCACCGATGTGATGTGGGTCGTCGATCTGCACTCGCGATCAACTATCCACGTTGAATCGTCGATTGCGATCGCTCATTCCACACAACCTGCGTCGATACCTCCACTGATACCTCTGCCGATGTGACCTGCCGATCCAATCATCGGCGATCGCTGATCGGTGGTGTTCAGCGCCGATTGCCACTACCCACCTGTGCCGATTAGATCTACTGATGCGATCCGCCACTTAGATCTGGGTCGTTGATCAGCCAGATCTAACGTCTGATGTGCCTTCTCAGTTTTAAGCCTGCGAGAATGGTTTTTTACTGTTTTGCTTTGGTTTTTTCCTCTTGATAGTGTATTTCTGCCCTTCTAAGGGCTCTTGACATGCTACGGTTTTGACTTTGAATGATCCTTAAGAGGATTTTGAAGACTTTTGAGGCATACTTGGATCCTTTGGCATGATTTTAAGCAAACTTTGGAGAATTTGGGAGTGTTTTGGGTCCATTTTTGGGCCAAACACCTCCAAGGCTAATAGGGACCACTTCCCAAACACTGTTTATGATAATGTGGTCATACTCCTCTACCATGGCATCAACCCATACCGGTTGCTATACTACTTTCGTGAATGAGGATGGCCCAATATCTACACTCTCGTTCATTAGAGCCATGTAGCCAGTGTAACGATCTGGTGACCTCCTTTGCATGCGTTGTGATGTGGGTGCTCCCACATTCTCTCTAGCATCATGCATCAATATATTAGCCTCTCTAGTGCGCTTCCTCCCATATCTGGAAGTCTCTACATGAGTGGGTGCTTCCAGTCTCTACTCCTCTGCATGTGTCTACTCCACATCATCCTGAGGTTCTTCCTTTGGAGACAAAAGCTCCACATCTCCATGTAACTGAAGCTCCCTCTCAAGGAAATATCTCATGGCCTTTTCTTCAACGAAATTCAAATCTCCATGAACCACTGTCATCTTGTGAGATGGAAGGGACACATGATAGTTGTGAGGTGTATCAGTGTACCCCAAAAATATGGCCAACTGAGCTGTTTGTTATATATTTTTCCTTGCATCTTTGGTAACATGAAAGTAAACTGATGAACCAAAGATCCTGAAGTGTGCCACATCTGATTTCTTACCTAAAAAATCTTCTTCCAGTGTACTCATCTTGAGAATTTGATGAGGAATCATGTTTTGCACATATACAATTGTGTTGCATGATTCAACCCACAAGTGAAATGGTAGGCCCTCCTGATCATGTAACATTGCTCATATAGCTCCCACAATATTTAAGTTCTTCCTTTTAGCCACCCCATTCTATTGTGGGTTATGTGGTGATATTAACTCTCATCGAATGCCTTCTGATGCACATTGAAAGTTCTTGAATTCATTCGACACATATTCTCCACCGTTATCACTCCTAAGAGCCTTCACTTTCCTGCCAGTGTATTTCTCAACAAGTGCTTTAAATTCACAAAATTTAGAGAAGATGTGATCTTTCTTCTACATGAAGAAAATCCATCACTTACGTGAGAAATCATCTACAAATATTACATAATACCTATTCTTGGTCGTGAATGATGTCAAGAATGGTCCACACACATCTGAGTGAAATATTTTAAGGATCACTTGCACTCGACTGTCCTTATCATGAAAGGTGGCTTTGGTGTTCTTCCCCAATAAAAAACCTTGGAATGGATATATTTGCTCTAGAGTACCCTTGGGAAGTCTTGTAGAAATCTGCTGCATGATCTTCAAAACTCCATGGTGCAAGTGGCCAAATATTCTATGCCATAATTCACTAATAACTCGACTTTGCAACTTCTCTACTTTCATGCTCAAAGCACCATAATCTTCTACATTAATTGGTAGAGGTTCTTTGCCCGAACCCAAATCCACTTCACTTTTCCTAAGGCTATGTGATGAAGGAAATCCTTTCCTTTTCTAAATATCACATTGTAGCCACAGTCCTCTAAAATAGCAACTGAAAACGAATTCTTCTTTAGATTCAGAACATACATGACATCTTTTAAAGTGAGAGGAGAAGCAGAATCCCTCTGAAAAGTAACAGTACCGACATCGGTCATGCTATACCTTCTGTCATCTCCCATTTTGATGTGCATCTGGAGGTCCTTATCCTTCAAGTCACTGAAGAATTCTTTGTTGCCGTTCATATGGAATGAGGCTCCACTATCCAGATACCACACACTACCCATCACTGATGTCACCATGCAAGAAATGAGGGTGAAATCCAACTCAGATTATGAAGCAAGAGCTTCACCTGCCACTCCTCCTGAGGGCTTCTTGCCAACCTTCTTGTGTGGACACTTCGTGGCATAGTGTCCCAGCTCATGATAGTGAAAACATTTAATATTCGATAGGTACTTCTTCTTATCTGTGTGACTAGAATATGATCTAGAATGGGATGAATTCCATTTCCCTTTCTTTGCCTTTCCATTCAACGCACAATTCTCCTCATCATCATGCTTGGATGAGGATCCATCTCTGGTGTTCCACCGAACCTCTTATTACACCAAGTTGAACCACAAGGCTCCCACTTTGGTAGCTTCTCTCTCGCATTTACTGAATACTGGTAGCTATGCCAGCTCTTGGGAAGGCCTAGAAGTGCTAGGATGACTAGATCATCTTCAACAACTATAACAGGAACACTTCCAAGATCATCCCGACATCGGGTGAACTTGGTCAAGTACTTTGGTTGATCCGAGTTGGCTCAACTCCCAGATTTAACCAAGATCTTTTACTTCCATGATGTTGTTAGAATTGCATTTAAAAGAGCATAAATGAAGGCATATGCATGTTGTAAAGAAGAGGGAACATGACAAGAATCAGCAACATAAAACACAATACATTGATAATGGAGTTCGTCGAGGAGGGACTACGTCTCTGGGCCCTGGAGTCAAGATGGTGTAGGCTGCTGCATTAAGTGCTGGAAAGAGTGATGATGTACATGCATGTGTTTTCTCTATCATACAAGGAATATGCCCTCACGCAGGAGTGGCTCCAAGAGATGTTCTGCTACAGGAACCCTCATTCAAAAAGGACTCCTATCAGCATGACATAATTTCATGTATGTTAGTAATGAGCATCTTGCCAACATGGCATCAAAGGGATCTCAATTCAAACATACATGGCAACACATGAGTATCCCATCAACATGACGAAAAAGGGATCTCAATAAAAACATCACAATAAGTACATCTCACATCAAGAACAAAACAAGATCCCACATCAAACATCAAATAGGGATCTATACAACACAATGTATCTCAAGCAAAGAGATAAAGAAGTACATGATCACATTGCATATACCTCACATCATAGAGTTATTTGAAGAAGAGGCTGATAAACTATTGGATCTGGCTGCACCATCAATCTTGTGGCGTCGAATCTCATGGAAATGATTGCTCGCACATTGAATGCTCACACCTGCACTCCACTTTGAAAAGTGGCTGAAAAATAGAATGATAAAATGGAAAATCTGATCACACCATCATATTCATGGCATCGAATAGTGTAAAATCGACTGTCAAATTTCTGAATTCTGACAAAGTGAAAATCTGGGGCTATAGGAATCTTTTAGATTCCCCCTAGATTCTTGAAAGATTCCCTCCTCTGGGTCATCTGAAGATCTGCTGCTCAGATCAAAATTATGTCTATGCCATCAGGTTCATGTCGCTGAGAGGTGTAGGATCGACATAAAGTTTTTCCAATTTGGACACTGGCAAAATTTCGCCCTCCTAAAAATTGGGTTCAATCATGGTTCTGCCTACCTCTTTTCCATGCTCATGGTTCCACCTAAAAATTAATTAAAAAATTATATCTCGAAATCTGTTCTGGGTCCATCCTCCTATCTTCGTTCAATGCCTCTATTCCGTTCAAATCCCCCATGCTAATGAGAAATATTAGTTTAAATATCTTTCCCATTCAAAAATATCAATGTAAAAGGCCGTTGGCACTTTGGTTAAAAACAAATATTGGTTGAGGAGGAGTTGGGGGATCAAATATCGCCCCTCCCAAATTTTGTGTGCATATACTTTTTTTTTTTGCACGGCATGGTAATACGGAACCATTTTAAAGGTTGGTAACTGTTACATATTGTATTAAATATGGGAGGAGTTTGCGTTGTGTATTGGTGTATTGATGTGTGGGTTGGGCTGCCTGTGGAGCGGGGAAACAACGTGGCCAGGCGGGTTCGATTCCCACTTGCCTATAACTATATTGGGCTATGTGGTTCGTGGTGTAGGCCGGGTCCACCGGGGGTGGTCCACCCATTACATAATATAATATGTGGTAGTTTTACTGGGGTTAGGTCGGGTCCGTCGGGGGTGGCCCGTCCACACCAACGATTATTTTAATATTTAGTCAGAATTTGTATGGGGCTGGCGGGGGTCCAATGGGGGTGGCGAGGGTCATTGCCTGTCACCTATATATATATATATATATATATATATATATATATATAATATATATATATATATATATATAATAAACATTAGCCACATTTTTTATTTTGTCTGATATAAGAGACATTAGACAAATTAAGTATCCAAAAATTTCGCCTGCTCCTCGAGAGCCAGATTCCCTCTCTGGGACTCGGTCAATTTGTAGGACACTTAAACCTGGCCCAAATGACAACTTTGACCAAAACTTTGACTGGATCTTTCTCCTTCATACGATCTCGGATTTGAGTTCCATTCACACTGTTGGAATCAGGGCAACAAGCACTTCGATCTGGTGCTGGTTTGGGATCAATCTAGCCACTTTGAATTTTGACCCTTTCTAAGTCCTCTAGGACTTCTGCATGTGTCTAGAGCCACCTGGATCATTAGTGTTGTGTCGTCCTTCTCCATCTTGATTTTCCTGAGCTTTTCCTTTAGTGCTAGCTTCTCATGGTCACTGTTGTTTTGAAATAGGTCTACCAAGGCCTTCCACATTACATATGGAGTCTCCTTCTTATGGAGGTTTGAGACAATATGATCTTGAAATCCTTCTAGTATGATCCTTCTCGCCTTTGCAACACATTTCCTCCACTTTGCCAAATCTTGAGCATGAGTTGCTGGAGGCTTAGGAATATATTTGTCTATGAATTCCTTCAGCTCATTGTCTTCCAACATTGCCTCCATCATGTCCTTCCAAGTAATATAGTTCGAACTACCCTCAAGGGCATATTCAAGTCTCAATCTGTAGAATGACATCTTGTTGGTTCTGGTGAATTATACTACAAATTCGATTTCACCTACAAAAGACAAACTCGTATTCTCCTCTTCTAGAGTGATTTCTGCTCTAATACCATGTATAAATTCCTTATAGATTCAAACTGATAATTGTAATTTACTAAAACAATGGACTTGAATCTACTCTACTCATGAGAGGAAACAATTAAAAAATCACAAAGCATACAAGAGAAATAATTCAATCAACACATTACACAATGATTTCTTGGGGAAATCCATAGCTAAAAATCCTTGCTATATGTATATTGCATTAGTCAGAAAATATGAGAACATTACAATGCTTTTCTCAAGCCCGAGCAACCTCTGCACTATCTCTATCTGTCTCACAATTTCCTAGACAAGCCCAGGCCAATACTTAACCGAATTTTGGCTTTCCCAAGTCTCTATTTCCTTGCACTATTTCCTTGGGAATTAGACCCCTATTAATTAGGGAAATTCCTCAATATGAATTGTGCAATCCTCACAGGTCTTCCTCTGACTGCATGCACCACATGTACAATTCAAATGATTATACAACTGATAGTACATTGTCCCTGAACTCCAGTCTCAACTGGGTAACTCTCAGATCTGACATGCATGAGTTATTTATGAGTGAATCATTAGTTAAATGGTTGAACGCATGAAGCAACACTCCACTATATGAACTCCTACTAGTTCCTCCATTAGTTGGAACTAGTTTAACTTGCTTTAACTTAGTTAAATCGAAATAATTAATTACAACTCAAAATAAATTGAACCAGGGATCCTATAATGTAGGAGACACTCTACCTGACTCAAGTTAAACCCTCAACTTGAATTAACTAAGTCAAATTAACTCAAGTTGTCTTGTGATGTCGAATTACAATTTTATTCCTAATTTAATTCAAGGACAAAATTAAATTAGGATTTTCTTGTTGCATTTTCAACAAGATATTCTAATTTAGACATTAATAGGGATAAAGAAATTGGAGTATTGAATTTAGGCCATCTCATGAGTCTTGGATCAAAAACGGTCTCCTAGAGGTCATGTAAATAGTTAGTTCCAATAGATTCTACAACAAAGGTCAAATATGTGGTAGCTATAGAAGAAACAAAATATATTGTGTGGATTGGGAAAATACTTGAATATTTTCAGGAGGAACAAATGAATTCTACTCCTCTTCTAGTTGACAATATTTTTACAATCAAGTTAGCCAATAATCTTAGATCCCATGATTAAGATAAACATGTCAACCAAAAGTATCATTTGATTCAATACCATGTAGAGGACAAGACTATTCATTCAAAACATTGTTCCTCAAATGAACAAATTGTGGACATCTTCGATAAAGTGCTTGGAAGAGAAAAGTTTGAAAAATTCAAAGTGATGCTTGGGCTCACAAACACCCCTTCAACTTAAGGCGGGAATGTTGGACATAATCCTTTGGGATTTTTTTCCTTGTAAATAAAATTGTAAATAAGTAGGAGAATTTGAAGATGAATATACTCTTGGATAATGAACTGAAGAGTTATTAGGCTATATATACTGAATTGTGCATTAATAGAAAGCATAAAAGCTGGAGTTACACATTTTTCTTTGACATTCTAGTATAGTTTGTTTTCAAATTAATATCTCAAAACCTGACAAATTTTATCTAATTTTTAGAAGTGTTTATGTTATGGTACATAACCTTTAATTTTATCCTTAAATAAATTTGCAATGCTCTAGCTTGATGGTAACTTATACTTCATGTAGTGACACATACAAGATGTGGCCTAGTTGATAACATCTCCTAGCAATAAACATTTGCAGTAAGTTCCAAATCTTTTTCATAGAGTTCACATAGGTAGTGTGTTGAAGGGTGGTTGAAGGTGTGAAACATTGAGTAGGAAGTGAGCCTTTTAGATGTGAATTCTCTCATCCTTTCATGAAATGGAAAATAATGGTTGATTGTTAGAAAGAGTCTATTTTCTTGGGAGCTAGATTGATGTACCATATCCAAAATAAATAAATAAGTCCTTTTCTCTTAATGATGGGCTTTATGAAGCATTTTAAAACCTTTAAATGTATTTCAAAAAAATCAATCATGCATTTTAGCTGAAGTATCATGGCTTATGAATTTATTAAATTCATACAAACCTACCTTTCCCTTAAGGAAATATGGGAATGCTACTCTTCTCGAAGGATTTAGTGTGGTATAATCTTCTTTGTCATCTAGAGTCTCAACCATTATAAGTCCTTATAAACTAATTAGTGGATCCCTAGTAGTTCAATGTCTATCCAACTCTCAAAGGCCACTCTACCATCATTTTAAATTTATAAATTCTTTTCAGGAAAACCCAAAGTGGTTACTCCACCATCATTTGCATGTTTGGAAACATAAACAGGTGGTCAAATAAAATTCATCATCATATTTATCAAATAAAAAATGTTTTTTAACTTATTGCCTAAAAAAATGTAAACCAATAATCAAATTGTAAATAACCTATCCTAATTTTTTTTTGTAAGAGTCACTAATTTTTTACCACTTTGACATTCCATGGGACTACTTTCATTAAGAACTGTAAGATAATATATATGTTTTTCTTCATCATTTATCCAATCTAATCATTTGTAAAATAAGGAACTCATTTTCAATTAGTGATGTGATTGTTGAAGTCTACAAAGGCATACATACTCTACTCCCCTCTAGATTTGAACCTATCACTTCTAAGGAGGAAACACGTGTTTTTAACCATTAGACATGCTCAATTTGTACTTTTTGTATAATCGAATTTTAATGTCACAACCAAGCCAAACACCAAATTGGTGTATAAAACTCCCTTATTTGGAAGATAAATAACACATCTTTGATTAACGATTTGAATCTTAAAATTTGCAAATACATACATACTTTACCTCTTAAAATTTGCAAATACATACATACTCTACCTCCTTTATAACCTTTTATAAATAAGTTTTTCAAAACTCAAAATTAATAATACTAAATTTTTTAAACCATAAAATTAAATTTGCCCATTAAAACCCAATGTTAAATTTCATATCAAAAGAAAATGTAATAATTAAAATTGGGTTGATAGAATGATGAAAAACATGTTGATTAATAAATATTGACTTGATTAAACTTCATAATTAATAAAATTCTTACTAATATTATTCTTATTAAAATATTAATCAAAACCATGTAATAATTAAACTTGAGTGCATATAATGATGAAAAATATGAATTTTAATTTGAAAATAAAGTTTGTATATATTGATGGATTAATTTGATGAAACTTCATAAATAATCGAATTCTTGCTAATATTACTCCTATTAAAATATTAATAAACTACCTAAGGTATTATGCAAAACCAAAACTCGTAAAAGCAAACTCCATCTAAAACAACCATCTCACCTTAAAATTATTTTAAGCTCAAGTTGGTAACTTTCCAACATATCCTTTTCAGAGATTTTACCGAGAAAACCGAGAGTTTAACCATTTATCCTCACCCAAGTTTTCCTTGGATACCTGGAAGGGTTCAACATCTTATTATTATTATCTGAGTTCTTGGTGGATCCTAGGAGGTATTTGATACTCCAACAGGGGTTTTGAGATCATACACTTCCAATTGTACAGGTCGTGATTGCTGATTTATAGTATAATGAAACTTTAAAGCTTTATTAACCTCAAATTTTCTCTTATAAAATGGAAACATTACAAAATCCAATTGGAATACGGTGGAATGGCAACGAACAGCCTCACTAGATGTGCAATTTGAAGATTGACAGAACAGATAAGACTTGAATTCTTCACGTGCCTCCTCTGTCAACCATTGAAATCTACAAACAATAACACGTCCAGGCGCACTATACCGAATAGCACAAAAAACACACAGACGCCAGCAACCTGGAACTAGTTTGAGTCTCCAGCTGTTGAAGAATTTTAATCAGCAAGGAGGAAGAGGAAATCCACAGAGTCCTCTGTTATGAGAGAAAGAAGATATTGGAAACTTCCGAAGCAGGATCCCATCCGGAATTTTTCCCGACAGAGAATTATACGACACGTTCAATTGCATCAGAGACGTGAGATTCAGAAACTCATTCGGTATTGCTCCGCTCAAGCTATTTTCATTGAGCTCCAGAGTGTTCAGTTGTGTCAAATTCCCCACCGTATTGGGTATGGGACCGGACAGTGTATTGGAGCTGAGATCCAGAACCTTCAATTGCTTCATCATGCCGATTGAAGAGGGTATTGGTCCGCTAAGATGATTGTGTGACAGAGACAGCTGTTCCATGATATTCTGATTGCCTGCATTAGGTGGTATTGAACCTGTGAATTTGTTGTGGGACAAGTCCACGATCCTTAAATTACCCTCAGGAAACCGGCTTCCAATGGAAAATACGTAATTTATAGGTCCAGTGAGTTGGTTTGAATGGAGGTCCAGAGTGCTGAGGTCTTGCAGGACCTGGATCTCCTCTGGAATCGTGGATGTCAATGCGTTGTTTGACAAGTTGAGAGAATATAATTGTGTCATCTTGTTCAGCCATGGCGGTATGGTGCCGGTGAGGCTGTTGCTGGACAAGTCAAGCAAAGCAAGTTGCCCCGGCATTGTTGACAACCATTCCGGAATTCTTCCTTCGATGCCGCAACCCGCGAGGGAGAGCTCATATAATCCGGGAAGCCTTGATATCACTGTGGGCACACTCTCAAACTTGAAATTATTGAATGAAATATCCAGGATTTGCAGATCAGAAAGCTCTGATAATTCTTGCGGAAGGCTGCCGGAAAGATTGTTGTGAGAGATATATAGAAACTGAAGCTTGGAAATCTTTCCTACAGATTTGGGAATCGAACCTGATAGCTTATTATCATTCATGTAGAGCTGCGTCAGGCTCGAGAGCTTACCCCATGAAGCAGGAAGAGGGCCGCCGATCATGTTATTCGCTATCGAAAGACGCTCCAGATTAACCAGATTTCCCATGGAAGACGGCAGAACTCCACTCAATTCATTTTCCTGCAAGCGAAGAAAGCCCAGAGAAGTGATCTTCCCTATGGAGGGCGGGATGCTGCCGCTAAGTTTGTTTGCATCGAGGAACAGGGTGGACAGATTCGATAACAACCCGATAGAATCTGGTATGATCCCGGCGACCCTATTGTCAGACATATCCAACAACTGCAGAGAACGCAATTTCCCCAGAGATGGAGGAATGGGGCCACTGAGAAGGTTGCCATGGAGATCGAGAATGTTAAGCTTTCCGAGACGGCTTATCGAGGTGGGAACAGGACCCACTAACCTGTTGGTGTAGAGACTCAAAACACGCAGGTTCCTTAGACCTCCTAAACTATCTGGAATGCCTCCGCTGAGCCCATTCTCCGACAGATCCAACTCTTGAAGCTTGTGGAGATTTGCCAGAGACGGAGGGATCGAACCGCGGAGCTTATTATCGTCGAGTCTGAGGATAATCAGCCTTGTAAGCTTCCCGATCGACGAAGGAATGTAGCCAGCGATTTGTTTGAGACCCCTCAGGTCCAAAACTTCGAGAAACTGGAGATCTCCCAAGGACTCTGACAGTGTACCCTTCATCTGGGTATCCGATATGAAGTCGTTCCCCGATAGCAGTCCCGGCAGCAGAAGCCCCACAACACGTCCGGTTCGTTTGTCGCAGGATACTCCCTGCCAGTGACAGCAGTTGGAGCCGTTCCATGACTGCAAACGCTCCGATGTGTCATCGATAATCCCGGCCTTGAAGCCCAGCAGCGCCTTCAGATCTCCTCCCCCAACATTACTGGACGCGCCACTGCAAATGAGGCTCAAACTTGCCAATACACTTGCAGTGGTGATAATAAACAAACTGCGCCCGAGCTGCGAGGAGCCGAACATTTTCGGTTACAGTCGAAAAGCGACCAAATAATTGCAGGCCAACAACAGAATGTTCTATACAGACAGATGTAGGGCTCTCCTGGACAAAGTGCCGTATTGTTATATTATTCTTATACGCGAAGTCCTTTGAAAATAGAAAAGCGCAAAATATTATTCAGGCGCGCTGCCTCGACAGCAAAATGAGAAAAGAAGAAAGGGACGTGCATCGTTACCCAGTCTGTGAGTTGAGGTGCAGAAGCATGCACATGCAATCAGTGCTTCAAACTTTCTCTGTTTATACAGAATGTTGGGGTTAAACTGTCCACGAAATTTGACAATTTATGTTACATTGTCATCGGAATCCATGAAAAATATTAAAAAAATCCTTACAGTCAGACAGTTAAATTAATGCAACACATTCTCCCAATAAAAAGCAATATAGATCACCATTCCAGATCATATTTGGGCATAGTATTTTTCAACGGGCATCATTTCTCAAAAGAGTCATATTCAAGTCCTGGTCTGTCATCTGTTCAAATCTTCGCGTAAACTACTCAGCATTTTTAATATCCCGATCCTATATTTTAATGGTTTTTTTTACCATATACATGTTTCCCGGAATTCACGTTCATTTCTTTTTTTCTACATATAATTTTTTTTCACAGATAAAAAGCTTGTATTATAAGAGCTTGTATTATAAGCTTGTATTATATTGAAACAATATAAAAATATTAGAAAACACAAAAAGTGGCTCATGGAACAATCACCATAGAAACAACGAGGGCAGATACAGCATCGTAAGTTCCTAAAGAGACATATACAGCAACACAAATCAGATCATGAAAATTCAGTTCATTTCATCCTTACTGTACTTTGCCTTGGAACATAAACAATTTAATATGTGAATTCTGTTTTTTATATTAACCAGATATTTGAGTTATACACATTAATTGAGTGTGTCTGACATAATCGTAATCTTAAAACTAGATAATATTAATAATAATATAT
>APFE030681097.1:41437-78687 GCA_000404065.3 Pinus taeda
AAATCGAAAGCATAAAAGCATTTAACAAAAAGTTAAAGTTTGTTTTCTTATGAAGAATCGACGAATTACTTTTTCTTAAATTAAAATACTTTTTGAGGAAGCCATAGCCCAAGCTAAGAAGGTAGAAAATACTTTAGTGAAAAGAGATCAACTTGAACTGAAAAGTGGAGAGAAGGATGACCATACCGCCCGTCCAAACAAAACTCAAAATATGAATTGACAAAAGTGGCGACACGTGTGAACTCAAAATAGTGACACGTTTATTTTATTATTATTATTATTATAAAAAGTTGATTTTGTTTAGTTATGTTTAAGTATGACAATGACATATAAAATAATTCATATGAAAGATAAAGAGTTTTTTAAGTTTGTTCCGTAGTTTGGTGAATGTTAATCGTGACTTAAAAGGAGTTATATAAAAAGATAAATTTTTAATCATTTAACTATTTTAGTACAGAGAATAAAACCACATTGTTATTATTTTTTTAAGTTACAGAAGGATCTATTTTATTATAGGCAATTAAAAGAAAAATATGTACATGCAAAAGGATCTCAACCCGCCACGAGAGGAAACCGGGTCTGTTATTATTAAAAGTATCATTACAATTAAAATTAAAGGAAAAAGCGACACTATCAACTTTCACCAAAGGTACTTGTCACATTGAAGAATATTAATTCTATTAAAAGTATGATCACAATTAAATTATAGAGAAAATGTGACACCATATATAAATAAAGAATAATAAAAAAAAATATTGAGAAAGAGATTATTAAAATTTTAATGATAATAATTTTTTTATTTAAAAATTTAAATAAAATATCAATGTTAATTTTAAAAAATATAATTATATTTATATATTAATTTATAAAAAAATTACATTAATAAAATAACACTCGTATAAATAAATGATTGAAAATCAAATAGAAATTACATTTCCATTTGTTAAATTAAAAAATCAATAAAAACTAATTAAGCTAATTTAATTTGAATATTATTATATTATGGAAAAATTAATAATATAAGTTATATTATATTATATTATATAAATATATATAATATATATATAATATATATATTAAAAAAACATATAAGAAAATTCTTAATTATGGAGATTTACTTTTACTTTATCATGCATTTTTAATTTGTAAATAAGCTTTCTTACAATACTATGGCTTATCAATATCACATCCCAAAAAACCATAACTCATTTCATATGACACTTGTTCATATGACATTTTTTAATAAACGAATTTAATTAAAAGGACAAAAAACATAAATACTTTGAAAATAAATCTCAATCTTTGATTTTTGTATACTACCAAGAATATTCTAAAACGTTCTATGGAAGTTAAATCTCTATCATCCACCTAATAAGTATTGATAATTAAAATTAAAATTATGGAAGCTCTATTTCGCTTTGGACATGCCTATATGCATAGTAAAACATTTTTCCATTAACTCCATAGTGAAAAAGACATTGGACAATGTCAAAGTCACCCCAAATTTATAATTATTAAGACAATGAAAGATAAAAACACCTTAAAATAATCTGGCTTTATTTTCATATATTTCAATTTCAAAAAATAAATTTTAGAGTATTTAAAAAATTAATATATATATATATATATATATATATATATATATTAATAATATATATATATATAGATATATAATTAATTTATTTTTCTAATTATAAGCCAAATATATTTGAAAATAGTAATAATAATAATAACAACATTTAGGTATTTCCAACTTTTATCTAAATTTCACACTAAAAAAGAGACAATCATCTATATGAATAATAACGCATTTTGTTTCTTCCTTTTTGTTTATTGGTTGTATATGTAATTTTATTTTTTATAAGGTTAGGTAGTCACTTGATATTAACTTGCAGAAAAAGAGATACATAGATGATGTCTAGAAGCTATTGGTTTGCTACATGGGAAACCAAACCAATAATAGAGTCCCAAATTTTTTACATTGCATATTTCCAAGGCTATAAGTCCATTATTTGAAGTAAAAGTATAACTAATAAAAATGGATCGCCATATATTAATAGTCATAACTACATCGATGCCACTATAGAAAATTATAAAGAAATGCAAGCTCGCCTGATCATGTTATCTTGACGGAGAGTCCAACTAGATTGGTGGCTAAGAGTTGTTGTTTTCATCAAATGGGGTGGAGGTGATGTCTACCATTTTCTTAACGAAAACAGAGACTTTGTTGTCTAATTTCTCTAGTTTATCTAGAATCTATGCAATGTAGACCAATGTCTCTTGCTAAGTATTAGATCTCTAAATGATAACTCTTCACATAATCATTTCTATATGCTAGTACAGATTGACTGCCTGCATATACATAGTCTATTGAGATTGAGTAGAGGTTCCAATCTCAAGTATTCAACTCCTAGTGTCCCTAATAAGCCATTGGTCAAGAATGAATTTGCATTCAAATCAAACTTCCTCTTCCACCTCAGAGATAGTCTATCTAAACATCTTAGGAATCAAATCCATATATTTATCTCTTGAGCAATGAACTATAGTCTAGACATGAGGACTAGAGGAAGACAAACGAGGGCTATTAGGACTTGCAGAGGGAGTAGCTTTGTGCCCTCTTCTTCTTCTGCCTCTTAGGGAAATTATGCATTGATCCATAGGAAGGGGTGAGCTAATACTAGCAATTCCATAATTTATGGGAGTGGGA
The DNA here is from genome assembly GCA_000404065.3 of Pinus taeda. Lineage (NCBI taxonomy): Eukaryota > Viridiplantae > Streptophyta > Pinopsida > Pinales > Pinaceae > Pinus > Pinus taeda. The sequence continues at coordinate 44,145 of APFE030681097.1, forward strand.
TGAAATTTAGGGAAAGGGTTGACAAAAACAATACAGGAGGAAGATTTATTACAGGTAAGAGAAAGACCTAGGATAATAACGAGGAGAGATGTAGGATTTTAGGAGTTGACATAACTTTAGAGATGCTTACTTTTAAAAACCACAAACAACAAGGATTAATAGGGAAAACCAAGAGTAGAGTGAGTAAGAGTATTACACTAAAACAATCCCCAATATTAGAAAAAGACTAAAGAACTGACAAGAAAACCAATAATCTAGGAAGAAAACCCTAAATATAGAATGCAATATTGAAAAACCAGAGAAGAATGAACTATAAGATACCAAGATTACCACCAAACTAAAGCACAATCATACCTGAAGCCCAAGCGTGGAGCTGATGATATCACATCCACACAACTTCACCTTTAAACTGAAGGCCACAATGAAGCCTATGAGTAGGGACATGAATTTTAGTAAACACACATCGAGATGCCACATAAAGTCCAGGAGATTCCCCAAGTTAATTGGAAGGAAACTTCAAATTGTTTTCCATAAAACTAGGTGAGGAAGTGGTTTTAGGAGGTGACAATGGACTAGATAACTCACATCTAACTTGTTGTGTCGCTTCTTCCATCAAACTTCTATCCAATTTAAATTAACAACCCAATACCACATTACCCTCCATTTCAAGTAATGATTCCTGAGCGTCTCCATACTTAAGCAGGTAACTAAGTTGTAGGTGGCTAGTATGTCGGATTGTCCTTTGAAGGACTCTTGCAAACTAATCTCCATGATGAACCATAACTCCCATACTTCCACTTTAGTCTTCACCATCAACCTTTAGTTGGGGCGTATGACAACTTTTTCTCATGATTGGTGTACTTATATTAACTCGGAGGTAGAGATCCCATGCTCGAGCACCCGTCATGAGGGTTGTATATATAATATTGGCTTTATTTTGGTCAGTGATTTTATTTATGTGATTGAAGTTTGCTTTTACCTAGATAAAATGATTTTAATTTTTTTCCCTTTTAATAATTGTTAAATAATATTTTTTCTCAAAATGAATATAATATATGGTTAATACATAATTTTAAAAATAAAAATAAAATAAAGAATTAATCATGGTCCTAATGATTTAAAATTCAAATAGAAATTGAATATATAATTTTAAATTATAAAAATTTAAAATTAAAATTATTGAGAGACATCGTTATTGAAATCATATTATAAGGTATGCCATAATAATTATAACATGTCCACCATCCTAAATAAATAATAACACCACATATACACAAATAAAATTTATAAAAATGTTATTATTTCAAATGACATATCAATGCAGAAGAATGATTAAAAATCCTCATGCTTACTCTATACAATCTATATACCGGAAAATGTGCAAAATATAAAATTATCAAATACGCTTACTCAATTAAGACATAAAACACCTTCTAAAGTGAAGAAACTTTAATGATGGTAACACTTAACCAGCAACCCATTTTCGTAATAATGGTCGATGTAAGTTTATTGCAAGGCGTTTAAAATATTGTTCGTGCCAATAAAGACGATATAAACCAGATCTGGCATGATAACCCTAACATGTCCACTATCATAAATAAATAATAACACCACATATACATAAACAAAATTTATAAAAAATACTATTTCAAACAACATATCTATAAAGAAACATGATCAAAATCCTCACGCTTCTCCTATTCAATGTATATATTGAGAAATTTACTTCTCGTAAGTTATTAATTACACTCAATTAAAACATGAAACACTTTCTAAATTAACAAGCAACTTATTTTCTTAATTATTGTAAAAATTTGATAGAAATTGCAACTGCTCAAGATTTCAAACTGAAAACAAAAGACAAAATTCTACTCTACTAATTTGCAGAATGGAAATCACAATTTAAAACAACAAGCATAGACATGTAATAAGAAAAATCATAAATACACAGTGATTTCTAGGGGAACCCAACTGGGAAAAATCCCTCAAGCCTTTTTGCATTAATCAGTTGAATAGAGAAACCTTTACAATTGCTAGCTCCAGCACTAAGCTCAACCCACAAAAGAATAATTGTTCTCTTTGCTCAATGACAAACTCTAGCCAAACTTAACCAATTACTTGTTCATCAATCCTCTTATTTCCTTGTGAAATTCCAAAGGAAATTAGCCCCTAAAAGATAGCAATTTCCTCCAAATTGATTTCACAATTCCCAAGGATGGATCACCTGACCTCATGCAACACTTGTACACTCAAACTAGTTTACAACTGATGTTACACTGCCTTGTCATCTCCACTTCAACTGAGGAACTGGAATTCCTTGCTTGCACTAGCTATTTTGGATTGATTTATCAATTAACTGACAAATCTCTGAGTTAAATTGTTGTCCCACTACACCACTAACCTTCAACTGACTCTATCAATAGTTAGAGGATAGTTAATTGATTACAACTGAAAATCACTGAACTGGATCACTAAAATTTAGCAATCACACTTGCACAAATGAACTCCAAGCCCTATAACTCAAATTTACTAATCTAACTAAGTGAAAAATATCCATGTCACACTAGTTCATTGCCTCCAAGTTGTACTGCTAATGTGGAAATTTGATTTACTCAATTTGGCTAAGGTTAAAATCAAATTGAGCATTTCTTGCTACATTTTTCTAACACTCCCTTTAAGAAAGAAATATATTTTTCACCACCCCTATCCTGCACCTATGGAATTCAAATTTACTTCTTAACAATGCCTTTGTCAAGATGTCAGCATCTTGCTCCTCAATTGGAATGTACTGTAGCAAGATAATTCTCCTTTGCACACAGTCCCACAAATGATGATACCAGATATCAATTCACGAAATACCAGATTCTCAGAGAGCTTAATGCAACTCTGATTATAATAATATATCACTATTAGATCCATCTCCTAACTGAAAAGACCCACAAGTATTTTCCTCATCCATATGGCCTCACATGTTTCTTGACTTGCATCCATGTATTCAATCTCTACTGAGCTAAGTTCCACATACCTTTGCTTCCTCTTGTACCAAGAAATAGTCACAAACCCAACATTGAAGATAGAACCTGGAGTACTTTTCCTGTTTGATGGACTCCCTACCCAATCTGCATTAGTGAAGCCTTGGAGCTTCACTCCCTTTGTCCTCCTATACCATAATCCATACTTGGTAGTGCCTATGAGGTATCATAACACATGCTTTGTTTCCTTCCAATACAACTTGGTAGGCCTCACGATAGCTTGACTCAACTGGTTTACTGCATAGCACATGTCGAGTCTTGTGTTCACAAGATACATCAAAGACCCCACAAGTTGCCTATAAATGGTAGCATCAACCTCTTCACTTGAAGTGGCATTCTCCTTCCTCTAGTTGGTAGCTAGAGGTGTGTTTGTAGGCTTAAAATTCTCCATGTGAAATCTCTAAAGTATTTCAGAGGTATACTTCCCCTGAGACACAAACAATTCACCATCACATTTCCATACTTCCATCCTGAGGAAGTAATGCATTAGGCCCATGTCTTTCATCTCAAATTCCCTTGTAAGATCCTCTTTGCAAGAGTGGATCAACTGCTTATCACCTTTTTGAAAATAGCAACAAGAAATGATAAAAATAGAATCAAGAAATTCTAGTTTGTCCTTGAATTAAATTGAGAATTAAAATCTAATTTTATTCACATAGCAACTTGTAATAGCTAACTAGAGTGAGTTTACTTAGTTAACTTAGGAATTTTGAGTTGGAAGTCTTTCTGAAGTCATGTATATGTTCTCCCTATATTATAGGGGTCTAGGATGAGTTAAGTATGAGTGGTAATTAGTTAACTCAGTTTATTGAGTTAAGTCCAGTCAAATTAGTTCCAAACTATTTAAGGAACTAATAGTGAGTTAACAGTCAGTTGATGCATTAGTGCACTCAATTAGTGCTAATCCAGTTAACTGAAGATTCCATCATCATAAGCTCATGCATGTCAATTCTAAGAAAGACCTAGTTGAGACTAGAGTGCAGGGACAATGTACTATTTGTTGTATAATTTTTTGAGTTGTACATATGGTGCATACAATCAGGAACTGAACCTAGAAGGGATTGCACAGTTATGGATGAGGAATTTCCCTTTAAATATGGGCTAATTCTCTCAGGAATTGTGTACCCCTTCCCCTTACTCCTTCCTGTTCAACTCTCTGGGTTCTTTGGGAATTCGTTATAATGGAGAGCTCGTTTAGAAACTTTTTGGCAGGGCAATTTCAGTTCACTAAGAATTAGAAGCTTCGAGGCTTGGAAATTTGGCTAAATATTCGCAAAAGGAAGTCATCAAGTGGAGGATAGGAAATACTTGTGTATTTTAAGCTCAAGGTTGAGCAAAGCATATTGTATTCATCCAAATTATTTGACCAAGGGCACAAGGAAATAGGGGCTTGGAGAGCTGGATAATTGGCTAAGTGTTGGCCAAGAGTTTGCTTGTGAGTTGGGATATTTATTTTATTGAGTGCTTGGATTGTTCTTGTGAGAACAAGCATTGTATTATCATCTTGGATTTCTGATTAATGCAATATATATAGTAGGGTTTTGAGTTGTGGCTTTCCCTAGATATTTATTGTGTTATGTGCCATTATGTTCTTCCTCTTGTCAATTATTGTTTTGCTCGATCTTTATGTGCTTCCATTGTAAAGAGTAGAAGTAGATTCTTGTCTCTTGCTTTAGTACATTGCTTGAGCTTGTGAATCTACATGATTATCTACACACCTTTCAATATTAAATCATCAACATACAAAATAAGAATAAGCAACTTACCACCTACCACAATGTGATAGAGGTTCACATTTTCTTCAATTTTGCTGAAGCCCAATCCACTAACATAACTGTCGATCCGAGTGTACCATGCTCGGGGCATCTGTTTAAGACCATACAATGCTCTCTTGAGTCTGCACACATGTGACTCCTGATCATATGTCTCAAATCCTTCTAGCTACTCTATGTAAATTTACTCCTCAACAACACCTTTGAGAAATGTGGTCTTCACATCCATCTGGTGGATTTTCCAACCCATCTACATAACCAATGCTAGAACAGATATGATTGATGAATATATTGCAACTGGTGAAAAAGTTTCCTCATAGTCCACTCCCTCTATTTGATAGAATCCTTTGGCCACAAATCTAGCCTTGTACTTCTCAATGCTCCCATCAACTGCATGCTTCACTTTGTAGATCCATCTCAAACCAACCACTTATTTCCCTTTTGGTCTTGACACCACCTCCCATAGACGTTTCTTCATGATGGATTCATATTATTCCACCATGGAATCAGCCCAAACATGTTGAGAAACTACTTCTTGAAATGAAGAAGGCTCTATCTCAATGAGCTCTGTCATGAGAACCATGTAACCAGTGTACCTAAGGTGATCTCCTCTGCCTGTGTTATGATGTAGGGGCTCCCGCATTCTCCCTAACATCCCAAAACAATCTATCAACTTCTCTGGTTCTCTTTCTCCCCTCTCTGGAAGATTCTGATAGAGCGGGTGCCTCCACTCTTCCTCCTGTCTGCTCCACAACCTCCTTAAGCTCATCTTGAGGCTCCTCCTTTGGATCTAAAAGCTCCTACTTTGGTGGGAAACGTAGTTCTCGTTCAAAAGAGCATCTCATAGCCTTCTCCTCATCGAACTTGACATCTCTCCTCACAACTGTCATCCTCAAAGAAGGTAGATACACGTGGTAATTGTGTAAAGTTTTGGTGTATCCTACAAAAAATACCAACTCCGTTGTACTTAATTTCTTCCTCGAATCCTTGGAGACATGACAATAAACTAAAGCTCCAAAAAAATTGAAATGAGACACATCAGGCTTTCTCCTAGATAAAGCTTCCTCTAGTGTGATCATGCCAAGTATTCTACGAGGATTCCGATTATGAAAGTAGACTATTATGTTGCATGCTTCTACCCATAGATGCAATGGAAACCCCTAATCATGCAACATGCCCCTTGTTGTTACTACCATACTCTTGTTCTTCCACTCAGCCACCCCATTCTAGTGTGGGCTATGGGGAGTTATAATTTCCCTTCGAATACCTTCTTTCACATAGAAATCCTTGAAGGAATGCGAAAAAAAATCACCTCCATTTTTTCTCCTGAGAGCCTTCACCTTCTTCCCAGACTCCTCAACTAATTCCTTGAATTCAACATATTTGGAGAAAACTTCATCCTTTTTCGGCATGAATAAGATCCAACATTTTCTAGAGAAATCATCAACAAAAATAACATAGTAGTTATGTTTTGTTGTGGAACTTGTAGAAAAGGGTCCACAAACATCATAGTGGACTTGCTCCAATATTGCATCTACTTTGCTATCTCAGTCATTTAAAGTGGATTTGACATATTTCCCCAATGTGAAACCCTTGTAGACATCCTGCTAGTCAGGGGAGCCTTTAGGGAGACCAATGGTAATTTGCCTCATGATTTTTAAGGCACCATGGTGTATATGACCCAATCTCTTGTGTTAGAGTTCTCCAACATCGTAACTTTGCATTTTTTTCCTTGTTGGTCAATGTAGCACAATCTCCCACATCAAGTTTGTATAGATTCTTGACTCAAACTCCAATCTTCTTCACTTGCCCGGTAGCTATGTGTCTCAAAAAGGCTTTCCCTTTATTGAAAATAACACCATAGCCATGATCCTCTAATACTGCTATGAGATCAAGTTCTTCAAGCCAGGTACAAACATAACATCTTTGAGGCGAAGAGGAGAGGTTTTCTCCCTCTCAAAGGTGACAATGCCAATTCCTATATTATTTTACCTCCCATCATCCCCTAATTCGATATGCATCTAGAGATCCTTCTCCTCTAACCTACTGAAAAAATTCTTACACTTGGTCATATGGAATGAGGAATTGAAATCAAGCTGCCACACACTCCCAATAACAATGGTGACCGTGCATGTTATTAGGGTGAAGTATAATTCGAATTATGAAGCCAGTGCTTCACCTGTTGCTCCTCCTGAAGGCTTCTTATTAGACTTTTTGTGCATAAATTTTGTTGCATAGAGCTCGTATTCATGGCAGTGGAAGCATTTTATCTTGCTCAAGTATTTCCTCTTGCCATTGTTTTAGCTGGATTTAGGTTTTCTTTGGGTCTTCTTTCCTTTTCCCTTCATCCCCTTTCCAACCAATGGAAAATTCTCTTCATCCTCAACTTTGGATGATGTTCCATCTCTTTTATTTCTCCTGAACCCTTCTTGAACCAAATCAGACCTCAAAGTTTCCCAATTCAGTGAATTTTCCCTTCCATTCATAGATTTCTTGTAGTTGTGCCAGGATTTTGGAAGGCCTAGAAGAGCTAGGCTCATCAGGCCATTTTCTGCTACATTCACCTTGACCACTCCAAGCTCATCTTGAAATTGTGTAAACCTAGAGAGATATTGCGAAATAGTGTCATTTTCTGCATCTTGATGTTTCGAAATTTGTCTTTTAGGGCCAATTTTTATTGTCATTACTATTTTTGAATAACTCAATCAGTGCCTTCCACATAGCATATGGATTTTATTTTCCATGAATATGTGAGACCACATGGTCTCTCACACCTTCTAGAATCATTCGTCTAGAATTTGCAATATCCTTCTTCCATTAGGTTCACTGTTGTGCATCCGACTGTGGAGGTTTTACAATATCAAGTTTAACATATTATAACACACCATTGTCATCAAGAATTATTTCCATTTGATCCTTCCATGCTATGAAATTCAAGCTACCCTCCAGGGCATACTCCAATCTCGGACCATTAAAAGACATTCTCCTGATCTTGAAAAAACATTGTTGCACTGAAGCTGCAAAATCAAAATTCTTGAGAGACAAGTTCAAAATATTGGTTCTAATGTGATTTCAGGGCTCTGATACCATGTAAAAATTTGATAGAAATTGCAATTGCTCAAGATTTAAACCTGAGAAAAAGAGACACAATTCTAATTTACTAATTTGCAGAATGTAAATCATAATTTAGAACAACATGCATAGACATACAATAAGAAAAACCACAAATACATTGTGATTTCTAGGGGAAACCAACTGGGAAAAACCCCTTTAGCCTTTTTGCATTAATCAGTTGAATAGAGAAACTATTACAACTGCTAGCTTCAACTCTGAGTTGAACCTGCAAAATAATAAATGTTCTCTCTTCTCAATGACAAACTTTGTCCAACACTTCGCCAATTATTTTCTCATCAAGCCTCCTATTTCCTTGCAAAATTCTTGAGGAAATTAGCCTCTAAAAGATAGGAATTTCCTCCAAATTGATTGTGCAATTCACAAGGATGGATAACCTAACCTCATGCAACACATGTACACCCAAACTAGTTTACAACTGATGTTACAATACCTTGTCATCTCCACTTCAGATGAGGAACTCAAATTCCTTGCATGCACTAGCTCTTTTGCGCTGATTTATCAGTTCACTAAAAAAACTATGAGTTAGATTATTGTCCCACCATTGACCTTCAACTAACTCTATCAATAGTTAGAGGCCAGTTAACTCATTACAACTGAAACTAACTAAACTGTATAACTAAAATTTAGCAATCACACATGCACAACTGAACTCCAAGCTCTCTAACTCGAATTTACTGAGCTTTGAGTGACAAGATCCATGTCACACTAGTTAAATTCCTCCAATTTGTCATGTTGATGTGGAAATTCAATTTACTCAATTTGACTAAGGCTAAACTCAACTTGAGCCTTTCTTACTACATTTTTTAACAATTATGTTTGATGTAAGATTATTAAAAGGTGTTTAAAATATTGTTCATGCTAATAAAAACAATATAAACAATACCTATGAAGTGTAGACCAATTAGTTTGTGTGGAGTTTGGTCCCCACCAGGTCATAGGTTTAAATATTAGGGAAGGGGTTGAGGATGGGAGCCAACTTTGTGGGAATTAAACAATTTTAAGGGGCGTCCAAACTCGATTGAATTTCACACAATCCTATAAAAACATCCTATTAATAGTTAAATAGTTCTTCTATCCAACCTTAAGGCTAGCCCCAACCTAAACTCGACTTAATTTTATATATATAAACCATTATTTTAATACATGAATGAATATACATTATGGAACTTTGTTGGGTTTCCATTTTTCCATTTGTGTGCATTAAGAGGCTTACTCTCATTTGAATCGAAAGGCATACACTTGTTACGTTTATGGCTTGTAAAAAAAACAATATAGACCATTGTTTTAATACATGAATGAGCATATCTATTATGGAACTTTGTTGGGTTTCCATTTTGCCATTTGTGTGCATTATGATGCTTACTCTCATTTAAATCGAAAGGCATACACTTTACGGATTTTCTATTTATTATCAAATTTAAAGTGAGCATGAAAAAATGGGATAATTTGGGTTATAAACCATGTAAACATTTCAATACAGAATGCAAAGAGGTTCACATATCGTTATCAATGGGAATTGTTAATAATGATTATATTGACGGATAACCTCAACTTCATGAACTTGCGACTTTCGTGTGAATAAGGGCCTATGAGGCTTGGGTTTAGTAAGTGTTTGTTGGTGGGTGGTATCCAATATGCGTGTACCCCATTATGTACAATGGTTCTTTCAACTTTTATGTCAGTTCATAAACTTGTAATAGCAAAAATTAATTACTTTAGGGTAGGTTTTTGTATAGTGAGAAAACAACATGTTAGTAATGAATGGTTAAGGAAATGTCAACTTTGTTAATTGAAATAGGAAAAGAAATAATTTTTTTCTTAAAATGCAATGCAAAGTATACTTTAATCAAATAATAAAGATTCGATGAAAAGCTTTGTGGAACCTTTTCATTAACAATTGGGGAAACCTTAACTACTGTCAAACTTTGTTGTGTTGTAGAATCTTGGGATTATTGTGAATCCATGTTTGTGTTGTTGATTTGGTTGAAAAGCAGTGTTTGTACCCGATGTCTGTGGAGTTATCTCTGTTGTAGCCCTGTGGGTGAGTCTCTCATTATCATGCTTATGTGTGGATGTTGTATTGATTGCACGGGAGTTTGGATTCGTCACGCTAAAGTTGTATCAAATGCAATCTATGCATAGATTTGAGTTTTTTGTTGCTCGAAGTTTCTTTCCTGTTAGTAACCATCACGAGGGTTTTTGGGTTGTACTATTGGCTATGTGCTTCATGTAGGCACAATGAGCGCCCCAAATAAATTTGTGATGAAAGCATAATCAAACCCTTCTTTGGATCTAGGGTTTCTCTCCTTAGTGAAAAAGAATGTGGCACTCTTTACGGAAAACTTGTTACTAGGAAAGTTCACTAGTCTGTGGCCAAGTTATGAAGTTGTTAAAGACTGGACTTTTGACAACTGGGAAAATCACGAACTCAAGAACATTCCCTAATGTGGTAATGGATATTATTTATTTCTCTTTGCAAAATAGGAAGATAGAGGCCATATATACAAATCGGGTCCCTATTTCATGGGAACTAGAGGCTTGTTTCTCACTCATTGTTCTCTTGAATTTAATCCATTTATGGAAATCTCATCTACACTTGTGTGGATCGGATTACCTTCTGCCCCTCTCCTTTGTTGGGGTTAAGGAATTTTTAAGGCCATAGGAGATAATCTGGGAAAATATATTATCAAGAATATAGAACACGAGAACAATTTTTCATGGCCCTCAATTTGTGTTGAAATGGATTTCTTGAAAGGCCAACTCCTTTAGGCGATACAACTCAATATGGATGGGTTGTCTTGACATCTCCATACTTTGGATTACGAACAAGTTCATTTCAAATGTAATATGTACCATGAGTATGCATAATTTGCGAAAAGTTGTCCAAAAGCTTAAGCGTCTCAAAGCTTCCCAACTCCATTACCTCCTCCAAAGCAATAAGAAAACACATAAGGATTAACTCTCGTTAAAAGGAAACATTAGAAGCATGGAAGTAAAATACAACATACTTGTAAGGTTGAATCTAAGCATCAACCTCTTTCCAAAAATAGATTTGAAATCTTGATTACTTCTGAAGAAGAAAGTGAGAATCTTGAGGCCTAAGCGGATCCAACAAATAACCTTGTTCCAAAGGTCCATCCTAATTCGAATGATGAATAAGATCCAGATCAAGCCCCTCCAACTATGGTGGGAAATCTTTCCACATAGGTCTTTGCATTAAAATACGAAGACGCTATTAAGTGGTTGTGAAGAAGTCGTCCTCTTCTTCCCCTCCCTATTCATATGTGCTTAAAAAGTAGCGCTCTTCTCCACCAATAACAAGAAGCAAGAAATATCATAGTAAAAATAAATATGATCATGACTTATGTGGGCCAAGCACTGGGTTGTCCTTTAGCAATTTATATAGATGTATTGTTTCTGCATTTTTTATGTGTCAACAATTTGTTGAATTTATTGCTGCACTTTTATAACAATAGGAATAAAACCCAGGAGACTTAGAATTAGAACTTTTCCCTCCTTGCTCTTATTAGAAGGAGGTTGATGTCTTAGTTTTTTGAAAGTGCGTCACAAGAAGAAGAATATATAATACAAATCCTACTAATTTTTGTTAAATAAAAAATGCAATGCAAAGCAATAATTTTCCTTTTATAAAACACTTCTTAATCAAGTTCCTTCATTGTGGAGAACCATAATGCACTTTTATATTACAATCTTTTTAGAAGGAAACAAATAAATTCATCAATGACTACAAACAAAACAAGTTTATCTATAAATTCATTAGGTATTAATCACAATCTATAGTTCTTGTTGCATATATTCATTCCCATGTAACTCCCTCATATATGATAAGTTTATACTAGAAGATTTGTTATTATTATTTTTAACAAGCTAGGAAATCATGCAAAGTTGATGGAGGAGATACCATCATTTTGGGATAGAGCTAGGCTCTTCTTTGAACCATGTTTCCAATATTTCAGCCATGCTTCAATGCTTATTTCATTAACATAGATCCAAGACATGAGAAGAAAGACATTTTTTCCTATACTATAACCTAAATAAAAGTTGACTATACTAAAGGCATCCTAGATAAAGTCATTGTAGTGTGTAAGATCTTAAATGGACCTAAAAGTTGGATTATGAGAATATATTCTTTAACTATAGAGTGTGTTTTAAGTAGGGAATTACAGAAGCTTCATAAAAGGACAAGATTTTTTATTATCTAAAATAGTAAAAAAATAACAAACTCATTGACCAAAATGATTTTGCAATAAATCCCCAAAGATAATTACAAAAAAGAATACCAAGATATCAAAATTTGTAAAATGGATAAATGTTGCTATCCCCTCTTATAGAGTTGTGATATTGATATAGATAAACTCATAAAAAATAATCACTTTCACCTTTGCTTGTTATTTTTAAGCAATTCCTTTGCTTGTTATTTTTAAGCAATTCCCTTTGAAAGAGAGTGAAACTAAAATGCATAATTTAAACTTGGAAATTGGATTGATTCTTTTAATTAAATCAAATGATGCAATATAATTTATTATTGGAAATCCATCAATCTCAAATTAACTAAGGAAAAATGGGAAAAAAAAAATAACACAACACATTCAAACATTCAATTAATTTATAAGATCCTTAACAAATTGAATTAGAAGAAAATTGATGTCTTTAGTTGAAAAATATATAAAATAATTATGTTGATGTTTTATTGTTATGGTATTAAAAGTTTTATAATTAACTTTTTACATGGAGAACTAAAAACATTTCATCATAACTTTAACTTTTATGATTTTAGAATGCTGATATCCTATATACAAAGTAAGAATAAAATTATTTTATTTAAATTTATTTTTATTAATGGCAATATTGTTATTGTATGTTTGATATTTAAAGTAAATATTGTTATTGCATGTTTGATATTTAAAGTAAATTAAACAAGTTAAAACAAGTGGTTTTTAGAAACATAATTTTATTAATAAAATGGTTTTTAGGGACATGGTTTTATATATAGTAAAACACTGGCATAGATTATGTTTTTGAGTTTACCGTGGAAGTTAATAAGTTTGATTTTAAGTTTAATTTAAAAATAAAATATGATTGTTTTATATTTTTGTATTTTAAACTAAATTTTAATGTATAATTTTTGACTAAAATTATTATTTGTTATTTTTTAAAATAAAATTTTAAATATATAAATAAATTTAAAGTACAAAAATTAATAATTAATTTTTTCTTTACCATCATTTAAACTGAATTTCAAGTAATACTCATCCAAAAAAGATAAAAAGAAGACAAAAATGTAAGAGAAGTCAACATTCTAATGAAAACATAAATGTGGAATAAAATAATATTTCATTATATAATTAAAATATTTTAAACTAAATTAAAAATAATAATTTATAAGATTTAAATTAAAATATTTGTTAAAAGGTAGTAATGATTACAAACCCGCTACTCCTTGCCATTTTTGAAAAAGAGCATGGCCTTTTTCATTTATATATAGCAAACAAATAATTAATCACTAGGTGGGGGAACATGTCACCAAACTTGTAGGTCGCTATTAACAAAAAGTGAAAAGGAGAGAACCAATCCTTCATTCAAATCTTGTGGACATAATCGATGAATATGAAAATTGCCAGATTTGTCTCTTCCATAGGAGAAACCCTACTTGCTCATATTGATTTGACCATAGGTATTTACAACATTTCTTTTCATTGGAGTTGGTGAAAAGGAAGCCAATGCCACTTAGTGTGTTACAATTGGATAAGGACAAGTAGTGGAATATAATCATTTTCCTTGTATTAATTGTCTCTTCTCCACTACCTTCAAGGCCACTCTAGATTCAAGGCCACACTAGAAAGTCCACTTACCCCTTGTGTATCCCCACTACTTTTAAGGCCAGTGGGAACTCCAATTATCCCTTATCATAGCCTTTTGTAGTGTTGAATACCACACTCTCTGGGTCCCAAGAAAAAATTAGGTTTAAAATAATCAACTAATAGCGAATAGGTCACATGGTAGGTATTTGCACCACATGGTAGGTGACCCAACCAAGCTTTATCTTCTTGGAGATAGGGCTTGATGCACGTTGGAGTGGGTTTTGATGTAACAGTGTCCCAAATAATAGTTTGCTCCATAAAAGGTTGTTTCATTCCTATAGACAAACCACATGCGGTGTAAGAGTATCCCACAACAAACCACATCAGACAAACCACATGCGGTGTAAGAGTATCCCAAAACAAACCACATCAGACAAACCACACACTGCGTAAGAGTATTCATGGATTTATTCCTATAGACAAACCAAATGTGTTGCCTAGCCCCAGTGTTCATTATTTTAATATTGCATATTGCAAATTTTCATATTACAGTTTTTCTAAATAAGTTATTTTGAATGTAATGACTACTACCACATATGAATTATGGCAATAGATTCTTTACAAGCACATAACTCATCAATAAGTTCTACGACATCAATGATCTCTGAACCCCACAAGGACGGACGCTTGCGCTAGTGGGCATGGAATTTATAATTGAAATGTCGCTTGAATGTTACCTTTAAAGGAAATCCTTTGCTAACACAAATATGGAGTAAACGAATAAAGAATAAACGTATAATTATATAGTCAAAGATAATGAAGTAAACTATGTGGTTGTTGGTTATATATATATATAAATAATTAAATAATAATTTATATTATATGAATTATATTATAAGAATGATTGATGAAGTATAATGGATGTATACCAATATTCCATAATTTTTAATGTTTTGATATGTATGTAAAAATTTTGACAGTAAAATATTTTTGGATATTGGTATGTGAAGTTTTGCACATTATGAATTATGTAATTTGGGTGTCGATATGTTAAATTGATATTTCTTAATTTTGTCATGATTGACTTGTATTATTATGATAATATTTGATATTTTTGTATTTACTAGTGTCATAACACTTTTTGACTAATATATGACTTTATTTTTTGTGGTAGATTGCATGTCAACTATCAATAAATCTATAAATGTTTCTCTATCATTGAGTTGTTTCTTGAATTCAACTTTAGGAAGCTCTTCCATTGATAAGAAGTCATTAATGACACTATAGGTTTTTTCATTTGATTGAGTCACTGTTAGTTCCCTTATCTATGGTTTGGGATTTTTGTTATGTTTTCTTCTCATTCTTTAACATTTTCATTTTTGTAGGTAGAGTATTATTATGATTTCTCAAAGGATAAGTTTCATCATTTTTGGATGATAGCTTTTTACTAATATTTTTAGTCCTTTTTTTGTGAGTGTTTTTTATATTATTATTTTGTTATTGTAGCTATGTTGTTAACTGTTGAGATTTGTTAACTTTTGTATATTGACGCTGTTATCACCCTAAAATCTTTGTCTTTAAGCTTTGGAAAGTTTCCTTGTTTCTAGTCATAGTCTTATAAGTTTTGAGTCATCTCATCACAATTAGTGTCATTCTCATTTATAAACCCTTCTTCTAGTCATGGTGTTAAAGGGTCTCTAGGTCATTTCATGCTTTAAGGGTTAGGTCATAAGGCTAGAAGTCTTTTAAGGTCATATCTCTTTTCCAAATAAAGTTTGACAGCCTCATTCCATGTCCTATAAGCCTCACCAGGTGTTTAGAAGTCATATCTCACATCATTTTGGAGAAATTTTGAAACTAGCTATGAAATCACTGAACTAGGAGTTTTCGTAGCGCACTACGAAACCCCGGAAAAAACCTGTTCCAGCATAAAAAACTCTGCTTTCTGCGTTTACTAGTCAACTTCCAGAAGGGGTTCTGAGCAGCTGAGAACTCAATTTTGAAAATTGAAAGAGGCTTTTCTTCCTAACATACCAAACTACAAAAACCTCTTTCAGTTTCTTCAAATTCGTTCTGAGGTGGGAGGAATGTATGGTTAAACTTGCGCTACGAAACTGCTGAAAGTCAAGCTTTGTCTTCTGGTTTTAGTAGTCTTTTTCAAGATCCGTTTTTGGTGACAGGAAAAAGTATTTTGGAATTATTAAGGAGGTTTCTCTTCATCAACTCTCCATCTACAATAACCTATCTCACTTTCTTCATAAGTGTTTTCAGTTGGGAGATAATAATATTGCTTTGAAACCCAAATTTCAGGGAACAGATTTTTCCTGTTTGACACGTCTTTTTCAAGGACAGATTCTGGATAGTTGGAGAAGTGTTTTAAACAACAAAGAGAGGTTTTTGTCATAGACATCATGGACTACAAAAACCTCCTTCAGTTTCAAAAAATGTGTCATGGATGAGGAGATAAAGGCTCTGTCCCACGTGCCAACTTTCAAGGATCCTAAACCTAAAAACAGGGAAACATGTTCCCTAATTTCTAGGGTTTTTCATCAGCAATCAGATGACAACATGGGAGGCTTCATCAAATTTGAATTCACGAGGTTGCAGCTATCAAAGAATGCATTTAATGTTTAGTTGAGGTGGTTTAGTCATAATAAGGAGTTACACTCCTAGTTGTATTAGGTCTCTAGGACTGCTAGTTAGCTGTCAAATGCATTTAAAGGTTTGTTTTATGGTTAGAATAGGTTTCACTGATGGCAAATTCGAATTTCCCTTATGATGGAGGAAGGAATCCAAGCTTGTAATGAACTCTATATATGACAAGACATGTAATGTACAAAAGGTTGGCAATTTTGAAAGAAAGAAGCACATTATGCTATTGTATGTGACTGCATGTTTTCAGGTTAATACAAAGAGTTGCTTTCACTACTCAGGATTTAGAAAGGGTTTCAATGTTTTATTTTCCTCATGCCTTCCTTCATATACTTACTTGCAGTGGTATAGACATATGTTACTTAGAATTCATTTGATGATGCTTTAACTTCCTTCATGTGTTTGTAGGCTATGTTCCTTACATAATATCTATGTTTTGCTTCTATTATAAAACCCTCTATGCTCTGACTTCCATGTTAAATTGATCTTGTTGTTGTATTGAAACACACTTTGACTCCATAGCCCAATGGAAGCTTGTTGATTGATATTTCAACCATTTATATATTGTTGTTCGAATTTTCCATAGAGTTAGCCATCTAATCTTCAAAGTGAAATCTTTAATCCAGTGAGAGAGCCCTCTCAGGTTGAGGAGGCTAAGCCCCAACCAAACGTAGGTTTGAAAGAGTTGCACAAGGCCTTCCTCATCAGCAGCCTATCAGGGTTGGGTTTTGTGATAACATTTTGGTGCGTCTGCCGGGAGCTTGAAGTCTATTCATTCCCGAAATCAAGAAGCTGAACTTCTGAAGGTAGCAGGAGCTCAGAGATATTTTTGAGGCTGCAAAACTACCTTGGCGACTCCACACATCAAATAAAAAATTGGAAGGTGACTCCACTGCTAGAAGATCAGTAGCTTGATGAAGTTCCAAGATGGGTTCCACTGCAAGAATGAATGCCAGGTATGCTCCTATGAATCGGTCTCATATCCTTGGTTTTCCAAATCCTATGCCAAAGGTTGATTGGTTAGAGGATCTTTCAATATTTAAAGATAAGAAAGACAATGCTGCTCTTCATTTGGTTAGGTTTCATATGCATGTACGCAGTCTTAAGGTTTAGTTCCCTGAAGATTGTCTCATGAGGATGTTTATGACCACTTTAGAAGGAAAAGCATGGTCTTGGTATAAAAGTTTGGAAATTGGTTCAATATATTCGCTTGCTAATTTTCATGATGAATTCTATGAGATGTATAAAGAGTGTCATCCCTCCTTGTTGTTGGTCAAAGATTGTTGTAAACATTCTACTAGTTTTATTCAATATTTGGAGGATTGTTATAATGATGATGAATTTATGGATGAAGAAATTTTAGAGGCTCTTCGTAACAATACATTTCAACACCAAGAAGAAAGTATAACATCCCATGAAATGCAACATGAAAGCTAGTAGGGGTTTACTTATGAAAACCATGTTCAATCCTATGATATGAATGAGAATATGCACCAAACTTGCCAGTCTTTTGATCATAAAGAGTATGAAACTGATTGCAAACACCAAGAAGAAGTACTAGAAGATAGATTTTATAACCCTCAGGCAGAGGAAAAGGTTGATTTTTTATGTCAAACTTCTCAGCAACTTACAACAATAAATGATCACAATAAGGAGGAAAATTACATTGTTTGTGAGAATCATTCAAAAAAGAAGTTGGATAACATATCAAAGGAATCTTGTGTGGTTGAGAATCAATTGTTTGAATATATAAAATTTTATGAGAATCATCAAACTAACCATGTGTTTTTTGACCCTATAGTTGACTACATAGAAAAGATTTACTATTCAGGCTTCCAGTTATATGTTTGTCTTGAAGAATAGTTACACCTCATGCTGCCTTGGTTATTTCAATATCTGGTTTATTGTTGCTTCAGTCACAGTCAAGAGATTCAAGTGTCAAATCAGATCGATGATTGGCTTCATTGGAAGTTTCATGTTCCTTGAGCTATAAGGGGAGATTGCAGCTGATAGGGTAGGTAGGAATGTGCAAATAAGCTCAGGGTAGGTTGACTGAGCATCTATTTCAGTAGGTGCAGTTTGAATTCTTCATTCAGAAATCATTAAAGGCTTGAGGAGAAAATTGGGCAGAGGTTCAGAGTTTTATTCTAGAGGATGGATAGCGGTACTGGAGCTACAAGTTCTTAGTATATTACAAGGGCGCACTATCCCTAGTGGAGCCACTGTTATCACCCTAAAATCTTTGTCTTTAAGCTTTGGAAAGTTTCCTTGTTTCTAGTCAGTCTTATAAGTTTTGAGTCATCTCATCACAATTAGTGTCATTCTCATTTACAAACCCTTCTTCTAGTCATGGTGTTAAAGGGTCTCTAGGTCATTTCATGCTTTAAGGGTTAGGTCATAAGGCTAGAAGTCTTTTAAGGTCATATCTCTTTTCCAAATAAAGTTTGAAAGCCTCATTCCATGTCCTAGAAGCCTCACTGGGTGTTTAGAAGTCATATCTCACATCATTTTGGAGAAATTTTGAAACTAGCTACGAAATCACTGAACCAGGAGTTTTCGTAGCACGCTACGAAACCCCTGAAAAAGTCTGTTCCAGCATAAAAAAACTCTGCTTTCTACGTTTACTAGTCAACTTCTAGAAGGGGTCCGGAGCAGCTGAGAACTCAATTTTGAAAAATGAAAGAGGCTTTTCTTCCTAACATAATAAACTACAAAAAACTCTTTCCATTTCTTCAAATTCGTTCTGAGGTGGGAGGAATTTATGGTTAAACTTGCGCTACGAAACTGTTGAAAGTCAAGCTTTGTCTTCTGGTTTTAGTAGTCTTTTCAAGATCTGTTTCTGGTCACAGAAAAACGTATTTTGGAATTCTGAAGGAGTTTTCTCTTCATCAACTCTCCAGATACAATAACCTATCTCACTTTCTTCATAAGTGTTTTCAGTTGGGAGATAACAAGCTTTCTTTGAAACCCAAATTTCAGGGAACAAATTTTTCCTGTTTGACACATGTTTCTCAAGGACAGATTCTGGATAGCTGGAGAAGTGTTTTAAAAAACCAAGAGAGGTTTTGTTCTAGACAGCATGGAATACAAAAACCTCCTTCAATTTCGAAAAATGTGTCATGGATGAGGAGATAAAGGCTCTGTCCCATGTGCCAACTTTTAAGGATCCTAAACCTAAAAACAGGGAAACATGTTCCCTAATTTCTAGGGTTTTTCATTAGCAATTAGGTGACAACGTGGGAGGCTTCATCAAATTCGACTTCATGAGGTTGCAGTTTTCAAAGAATGCATTTAATGTTTATTTGAGGTGGTTTAGTCATAATAAGGAGTTACAATCCTAGTTGTATTAGGTCTCTAGGACTGCTAGTTAGTTGTCAAATGAATTTAAAGGTTTGTTTTATGGTTAGAATAGGTGTCACTGATGGAAAATTCGAATTCCCCTCATGATGGAGGAAGGAATCCAAGCTTGTAATTAAATCTATATATGACAAGAGATGTAATGTACAAAAGGTTGGCACTTTTCAAAGAAAGAAGCACGTTGTGCTATTGTATGTGACTGCATGTTTTCAGGTTAATACAAAGAGTTGCTTTCACTACTCGGGATTCAGAAAGGGTTTCAATGTTTGATTTTCCTCATGCCTTCCTTCATATACTTACTTGCAGTGGTATAGACATATGTTACTTAGAATTCATTTGATGATGCTCTAACTTCCTTCATGTGTTTGTAGGCTGTGTTCCTTACATAATATCTCTGTTTTGCTTCTATGTTAAAACCCTTTATGCCCTGACTTCCATGTGAAATTGATCTTGTTGTTGTACTGAAACACACTTTGACTCCATAGCCCAATGGAAGCTTGTTGATTGATATTTCAACCATTTATATATTGTTGTTCGAATTTTCCATAGAGTTAGCCATCTAATCTTCAAAGTGAAATCTTTAATCCAGTGAGAGAGCCCTCTCAGGTTGAGGAGGCTAAGCCTCAGCCAAAAGTAGTTTTGAAGAGTTGCACAAGGCCTTCTTAATCAGCAGCCTATCAGGGTTGGGTTTTGTGATAACAGACGCTTCAATTTTCTTCAGGTTTGTACATTTTTTTTCATATTTTCTAACAAGAATTTTGTTCAAATCTTTGATTTTCCCTTTGAAATCAATATAACTTTGTTGTGCTGACTCCTCATTGAATAGGACAACAATGCCTAGACAAATTGATAGTTGATCCTCCCTTGTAAGTCACAATTTTGCTTAACTAGTGCTCAAAGTTATTTTTTAATTTATTTATCTTGTTAACCTTCTTTTTTAATTTGTATTATAAGGTATGTGCCTCATTCATGAGGGATTAATTCTATTAACCCAATTTATTTACTTCAGAGTCATTCTTCTTTGAAGCTTTTAGATTAAGTTGAATTATTCATTTCACTTTATAGGACAAACACACATCCCTATCCCTAATCACCTGTACTACGAAAACCTTATTTAATTACTGAAAATATTAATTCACTCTTTATTTTAGATATACAAAAGTCAATAATATTAAGGTAACTTGAAATTTCTATTCTAATTTATTAGCGCTCTTCAACTCATCCAATTCCCATTTAATCATTTCAAGGGATGTAAGGAGTTATTGAATTTGGTTATGGTGGCCATGGAACCAAGATTTTTAAACTAAGTGTAGAATGCTAAACATTTTCAAATGTCAAATCTATTTCCCCAATACCTTTCATCTATTGCATGCACACACACGCGCACACACTTCAGTTCACTTTATTTTCAATAATTTTTGAACTAAAAGTGATTTAAATTATCTTTAAATTAAAATTTATATAAATTAACTTTGATTTTTGTTTTTTTGTGAATCAAAGTTTTTCATTTATCCCAAAGTTTTACATCGGTTCTTGTAGCTTACCAAAATTCTACTGGCCTCATGCTTACCAAATTTATTGGTGAGTAGATAATTACCAAAAAAGATTACAATCCGCCATAAGAACCTATCTGACCATAAACATAAAGGAACATACAACCATAAGACTGGTAATATTAGAATACAACCCAAAAGCATTATGGATAAGAGGAATTTACTGGATCAGGATTCTCTTGTCTAGAACCTAGTGATGGAGGAGGTCTAAATTTACAATGCACATGTTTCTTCATGTCAGCTATTCTGCCTTCAAAACAATCTAGTTTATCCTAAATGTGTCACTAACCTTATTGCAAGCAAGAAAACCTATCTCACATCTGCCACTGATTGCATTGGAGATCATTCATGAAAGCGATTAAAGCATTCTTGTCATCATGAATATCCCCGCTTAGCTATTCATAAAGCCCAGTGAGATGAGCAAGCTATCTGCTAAAGATTTCCTGACTGATATCAACCTCACAATCCTGAAGGATTGGTTAGGTTGCCTTCTACAGGCTCTCCCTGACTAGAATCCTCTAAGTTGCTTCTACCATACTAACCTCGTTCACCAGTCTTGCCCATGACTCTGCCATGTTGGCATGACATTATGGGTTGCTCAAAGAAATAAAAAGCTAGGGGGAAACTAGATTGCACCAAGCACACTTGATTAGCCAACGCACAAGACCACACCTACATAGCAACCAACACCCACGAGCCTCGTCCGAATAATATCTAGGTAAATGAATGTGTTTTTCCCCCTAGATGTGGATTATATAACCTTGAGGATGACAACCTAGGAGTTGAAGATGACCTAATGAGAAGAACGCAAACCACTTCCTACCTAGGAAGTCGACCTAGGGCCACAAACTAAATGATGGACACCTGAAACCATGGTAAATCTGAAAGAAAGAACATACCCAAAAACACCAACAAAGAGCCGTGAGCTTGAATTAAACTGATTAAGGTGTATTCCTCTCAAATTTAGAGAAGTAACAATAATTGGATAATTAATAGGGTTGCGAGAGTGGCCTAAAGAGAAAGAGTGTTAGCTCTTTTCTCTTATCACATACACCAAATACTAGAACAAATAGACCCTAATTTACTAGACAAAACTGGAAACTACCAGATGCACATTATTTACAAATGAGGGCTGCAAAACCCCAGTGCCCAAATTAACTATAAGGACATCAACTGAGTAGAATTGAGTAGAGAGAGGACTTGAGAATTCCTTGATAATGGTCTCGAAAACCAAAGAGGAGTTCAGCCAGCTAAGGATTGAATAGGAGAACACCACAAGCTTTGAATAACTAGTTTTTGTTTGAAAATGTAAGTGTGGAGGAGCTCTTATACTAGGATCCCAACGGATATACCATGAAAAGATTTTGGTATCACCTCTCTTGCTCCAAAAAAACCAAAGATGGATGATTAACACCCTACCCAAAAATTCTATTTTGCCTTGTCCTCTAACAACACCTTTCAGTCAAGAAAATCGACTAGAAACAAAAATACCACCACTTTACATCCACTGTATGGATGCAGAGCCAATGACCCTGCGACCATGCAATGTTCAGCCCACATACCACTCCAACACCTCCATTAACCTGTAAAACAACTTAACCATCACTATAGATTTTATAAATACCACTCACATCACTCCATGGCAGAAGTGTGCCCCCCACCCCCACCCCCACCCCCCCTTAATTATAAATAAAAACAATGGGGACCAACACTCTTCCCAAAAACCCTCCTCACATTACTCATTCACCCAATTAGGGAAACTTTAATTTTTAGTTTATTGGAAATAACACATATATACACGCACCTTTTATCAATATTTTAATGTTAATATTACTCATGTAAATTTGGGGATTTCTTATTATCTGATTTCTTATTATCTTAATAAATATTTATGTCTTTTCCCTTTTACGTTTACTTTTTCTATACAAAAGTCTCTCCGTAAAAAATATTATATTTCCTTTCGATTCAAAACTAAATACTTATATCATAAATATTGGTTTTTCCATGTAATAATATCCTTATCTATGCTGAAAACCGTAGTGAGGACTCATTCAATAAAAAGATTTATATTTCCTTTCTCAAAAATAAATACTTATATCATAAATATTGGTTTTTCCCTGTAATAATATCCTTATCTATGATGGAAACCGTAGTGAGGACTCATTCTTCATTCAATAAATTTCCTCATAATGATATATTTATATAGAAGAAAGACAACTTTTATATTTCTTTGGTTATATATAAAATTTTATTTTTATTTATTTTATGGTATATTATATAGAAGAAGACAATTTTTTATTATATATTTTCTTTGGAATATATAAAACTTATTTTATTTTATAATTTTTTTTCTTCCTTATTCTCTTTTTCTTGTGTTTTTTTGTAATATATATATATCTTGCTGTCTTTCTTTTATGTTTTTTTATTTAAATGTTATTTAGAAAAATAAATTTTCCCATCTTCTAACTAATTAAACCAATTTCTTAAAGAGTGTTTACAATAATTTTTTACTATCATGAAAAATTAAAAATATGTATATAGAATGTATTAATTGAAATGAAATAGATGATTCATTAACATCATGAATGAATAAAGTAATTTCATATATCTATACTAAATAATATTTATTTATTATATCAATCTATATGAAAGTGATTGATTGAGCATAATATATATGTATAAATACAAAGTTTGATAAGTGACATATTTTAGGAAAGAAGATGACTTATTATTATTACATTGTTGATAATATAGCTTAGATTTATCACATCATCAACCAACGATTATGATAGTTTAATAAACGAGGTTGAATTGGACTAGATCCATGATCCTAACTAATTAGATTTATTCATTTTCATTATTTAAAACTAAGATACATGTAAATTTTTATTGTCTTGAATTTTTTTATTTATCTCAATAAAACCTTTACACCATTTATTTCTTCGAATTAGCTATTGAAACATTAGCTAACTCAATTTAAAATAAAACACCCCAATTTTTTTACTATTCATGACGACTATTTCCCCTTCATGGGAAATTGCATTATATGGAAGGAAATGATATAATCACTTTTATGGCATACATATTGTTGTAGGGATTTAAGTTTGGTTGGACAAATTAGAAAACCCCTTTAGGTTTTCCTAAAAACCTAAGGCAAACAGATGAAGGGATTTATTAAGTTATGGTATGTCTCATTAAAAAAATGTAAATAATAAGCTATAAGTGACATAGCAAAGGTAAAGGGTTACCTGTTGATCCTTCCGCATAGATTTGGTTGGAGAAGTCAGTGTCGTTGAGAATCTTCCCAACTACCTCCAAGGATCAATCTTGCACACAAAAGAGAGAAAACATAACCTTTACAACATATAAAATTTAATCAATCCAAAACATTAATAAATGAAAGAACAATACATCATTGAACATATAAGATTTAGACCATCTTCCAAGTTATCATTAAATAGACACAAGATGCATGAATGATAGACAATAATATGGAAGAAACATTGGTGTGTGTGTGTGTGTGTGTGTATATATATATATATATATATTCAGAATGAATAGAAGGAAGATTACAACCATAACAGGCTGGATCATGACCTTCTCAAACTCCTAGCTCCAAAACCTCTCTCTCTCAAGTTAGATTTTGAGAGCATAAAAATACATGAATTCTGATACTAATCTCAATCACCTAGCCTTCAATTTATATGCAGATGGAGGCTACAAAGGTTTCCCAAATTCTCCTTTGGTACATTTTGGGCAAAAACAATATGATGGAATATGTTTCCTCAAGTTTGCTGCTTTATCCCACTTTAATGTGATTTGTTAAGATATGAAACATGTATAGATGAGTGTGAGCCAATCCCATTCCATCTTTTTAGAGTTTACTTGAGTGAATTAGGGTGTCATAGTCAATTAACTTATGATTTTTTCTCGTGGCTGCGTGAAATTTTGATAACACATGTCTAATGAAGCATAGAAGCATTATTTGCTAGGGTAACACAAGTTTCATGACCAATTCCAACATTATAACACTTTGTTCAAGAAGAAAAGGGTGTGTTATAGTTTAAAAAATGCTAGAGAAAGAGGTATATCTCAGGCAAAAGTTGGATGTTATCCTCTAAGGTGATGAAGAGGTATTTTCACGGATAAAATATGCCCCCTAGAGTGTGAGGTCATAGAAGAAGGTGATGGCCGAAATAATTTATAAAACAATCAACGAGAGAGAGTTTCAGAGTGTCAGAATAGAAGGAGGGTGACAAAAAACCAACATATCTTAGATATAAAATCATGGTATAAGTCGGGAATTCCCATGCTCAGTAGCTAAACAAGAATAATGTCCGATGGATCTATGACAAATAGTGTCCACTGATAAGCACAATGTGGATAAATTTCATAATTTAATCTGTGTGATAAGTTGTCTAAAAAAAAATAATAGTCGCAACTTGGGAGAGGAAACAAGGCTGAGTGGTTTAAGCCTACACCCAAGGTCTTCATCACCGTCGCGAGATAGGATAATTCTACACATTTGAATAAATGAGTTGAAGTCAAACATGTGAGAAATCGTCTGATTACTGACCAATGATGGAAACCGTTAATAGATGCGAGGATGGCCATCGATAAGCATAATGGTATCCAAGATACACAATGCAATCTAGTGAGTGTGAATAAAGGAGTTGATGTAGAACACTCATAGAATCATTCAAGTGGGATCCAATAGTGAAAAATCCTAAACAAACACATAAAAACCTACCATTGAGGACTGCAAGCTCCAGGGTACCGTGATGTTTCTCAATCCGCTTCCCAAATAATGTGTTGAAGTCGATAAGAAGGGATCTGTCAAAGGTAGGAAATAAGGAGTCCTACATCAACTAATGTGAAATGAGACAAAATAATTGATTTTGAAGATAGTGTAGAACAATAGGATGAATTGAATCAGGGAAATATGGCATATGATCAAATAGTCGATAAGGTCAATAAAGAGTACATGATCCCTTGAACAATAAAAGGCACGACACTAAGGAAACTGAGCAACTTAGAATAAAAAAAACTAAGAGTAGGACATGAAGATGTAAGGGCATTAGGATATCAAGGAAAGACTCATAATGTGGTAAGGTTCTCAGAGAAGCTAACAAAATAAGAATATACTAGGAAGGTGCCATGTTCAAGGGATGGGAAATAGGCTACAAATAAAAATACAATTTTTGTATTTTTATTTTTTATTTTTTATTTTTTATTTTTTTTTATTTTTTTATTTTTTTTTATTTTTTTCTGATATAGATAGTAATAGCCATTGTCTCTTCCAGTTTTTTCCCAATTTTCTTAGGTTTAACAAGTCTAGAAATTATAAACTCGATGGTCTTTTCACATTTAGAGAGTTTGAAAAGAGATTAAAGAAGGCTCCAAGAATTACCTTTGTCATGGTTGGTGACCAAGTGCGAAAAATATTTATTAGTATACGTGACACAATTCCTTTTTTGTAGTTATTCCATTGCGTTCGGATAAAGTGATAAACCTATGCTCAATAGATGATCCATGTGGATCTTCAGATACAATGGCATGGAAAAAATCAGAAATAAAAGTGGGCAGAATGAAGTCAACCTAAGACTAGAGCAGAGACCTCGTCTTCCTGATTCCAACGATGCAAATGGTACTTCAATCTGAGTCTGGATGATGAAGTTATCACACAAAGAAGGATGCTTTAATCCTTCAGAAAATGAGGAATTTCATTTGAAAATAGGTCTTAAGCCTTAAGGCCAAATTGCAATCGGAGGTTGCATAGGGGAGGATTAAACAGCGGTGTAGTGGAACCCCCGATCGCCGATCTCCGATCAAATTGGATCGATGGATTGGAGGCAGCTGGATTGGCGGTCATATACATATGTGTGTATATCGACGAGCGGGCAATGTGATTGGCGATAAAAAAAATTGGCGGATTAGAGCAATACATGAGGTACACCGATGCGATCTGTCGACGCTGATATTGGTGATCAACGATGGGCAGTCGACATTTCCCCATGAACATGCCCTTGACAACAATGAGATGCCGATTGCGATAACAAGTTGGACCTGACGAATAATATGTGCCCAATTTAATGATTTTTGAAATCCGGGTGAATGGTTTTGGGTGGATTTTTTAGTTTTTTTCGGGGTTTTGAAGCCTT
Organism: Pinus taeda; assembly: GCA_000404065.3. Lineage (NCBI taxonomy): Eukaryota > Viridiplantae > Streptophyta > Pinopsida > Pinales > Pinaceae > Pinus > Pinus taeda. Next base: position 71,629 of record APFE030681097.1, read on the forward strand.
ATCATTGCAACGATAAAAGGGCCATTTTGAGCAACAGTTGTGCCACCGATCCTTCCACTTTACCGACCTCTCTTATTAACCAAACAACCCTGATTTGAATGGGATTTTGTCCAAAGAACGCATTATAAAACATAGTCGATGGAAAGAGCACGAGAGAGGAAATTTTGGAGGCAACACGCTGTTTTGCAGGAGGCCGAGAGCACATGTTGGTCTGTTTTGGATAGTTTACATACTCCAACACTTTTCTTTTCTACGTGATGCTTTGGTGTTGCTTACCTCTCCATCATTAGGCATTCATTTCATAGCCATCTTGCAGATTGGAGGTTATAAGCCTCTTTGTGGACAATTTAATGAATGCAATTCGTTTCTTTCATGCCATTTAATAAGAAAGGCCTCTACATTGTTGAGTTGGGCCTGGAGATGTAGTACGAATTGAACGAACTCTATTATCAAGCCTTGGTGTCCTGTTTTGTGCCTTTTATGTGTTTACTTCTTCTTTTCTTATGTGCACATTTACGTGTTACGCTGCAATTTTATATGCATTTCTTTTCTATACATCTATAAGAAAAAACATCCCAGATCAATAGATGTTCACCTCATTTTGTTACAAGCACGAGGGGAACAAAGTAAAATTGATATTATCTGTTAAATTTGATACAAGTCAAGTGAATAAAACTCGTGGTATTTTTTATTTTAGGGAGTGAAAAAGACAGAAAAATAATGGCTCATTTTTTTTTTGTAGGAGTTTTATGAGCCTGAAGAAGTTAACTCAAGGATTTTTCATTTTACGAGCGAGAAGAAGTCCCTAAAAGAAGGCTTGTTTGGGCATGAAATTGTCAATCTTTTTAGAAAACCACTTTAAAAAAACATTAGAATCCAACAAAATGTTGTAGTTAAGTTATTGAGATTAAAAGAATAAAAAATGTGAGAAGACTGCATAAAAATGACCAAATTAGGGTTTAGTCATACCTCCAAATCTATAAATAGTAGTTAAAACTCCTCATTTACACAATGCAAGTTATGGAGAGACATTTGGAGAGAATCTCCGAAGACAGATTCTACACAATCTAGGCAACCATTTTAGCTCTCGTCAATTCCAGGTAAGTGGTTAAACGATATGCTTTTTTTCGAGTCCAATTATTTAAGTTTTCATCTGTTAATTTTTAAGTTTGAGCAAGTCTTACCTTGCTTTGACAGGTAATGCGGGTTCTCTGTAGGCTTGGGCACATTATAATTCATTTCTCGCAAGAGGGTACTGCATTTTAATGCGTTGATAAGTAAAAGAGGCTCATGTTAGCATGACAAAATGATAGGAAAAGTAAATTTCATGTCTCTTAAGTTTGTCGAATGGGATGAGGATTGATACAAAGGGTTTGTTTGTGCACGAAATCTCTTCCAAGATGATTTTATGGAGAGAGAGGGTCCATGACAAAGCTGAATTGCAAATGTTGAATGATTTGATGTGTTTGGCAACACTGAGGAGATGCGGTCTATTAAAATACACACAGATCGATCTAATGAATATATAAGAAGATATTTTGGACAAAATCGTACAAATGTGGGATGAACACCAAGCATTATTCAGAGTTGGGGATAATGAACTTAGCGCAGACATGGATGATATCCATTTCCTCACTAATTTGTCATGCAGAGGTGCACAGACATAATTAATAGGAGAAAGGGCTCATCCCCGTACCAAAGGTGATTTGATAGTGGAATTTCGCACACCGGGAACACCCAAGGTTAGTCAATGGATTCTGATCGACGGGACAAGAGAGAGATTGTATAGGTCTATTCTATGGATAATTATTCGATTTCCAGGGAGAAAAATTTTGCATGTAGCAACGAAAGCTCAAATGTTGTGGGCACTTGATTGTATTCAACCATAGGTTTTTGATTGGTGTGAGAGTCTTCTCATGTGGGTTAAAGAAGATTTAACAACATGCAATACTAGGGTCCAAAGAGAATTTTGATATGGTATACTCATTGTCTCTTTCTTCCTAGAGATATTTCCTATCATGTGGCCACAGGTGGGTCTGGTGGTAGATGGTCCGAGGGAGCCAAGAATTTAGAGGTGGTATTCATTGATGACTCGAACATGAGGGGGACCAGTTACTTGATATTTTGATGTAGACTTTTTTATATGGTTCCAAAGCCATATCCCTATGATTAAATATTTTCCTTATGCAGGGATGAACTTCACAGTGGACCCAAAACTGATACTACCACTAGGCTCTTAGTGGGGGAGAATAGGTAAGAAGATAGTTCAATGCATAAAAAGTCTTTTTGGATTTTTAATTTTATGCATTTTTTTGTTTGGAAGTAAAAAACTACTTGAGATTTGGCATGCCACATATGTAGCACCTGTTCATTCATCAGGCTTGCCTTGACTTGCGATATGGGGTGAGTAGCTAGCTGGGGTTGGAGCAGTAGCAGGGGCTGTGACAATTGCTGAAGAGGGGGATGATACACAGATCTTCAAGATGCTTTTAGGAACCTCAAGGGACCCGCGATGGGTGTTCCACCTCTTCCCATGAGGGAGATACTAATCCATCTGCAGAGGCATATAATGGGTGTGCCAAAAGTATTTATGGTACCTCTTAGGAGGATAGCTCAAGCAGTGATGTGATATCATGGCTAGAAGGCTCAATAAGATTAGAGGATATATTTTATAGCCTTAGGGTGTCATGTCGAGCTCTACGAAGCCATTTTGTATAAAACACACATGTTTTGAGGATTTTTAGGATGTATTACAAGCTTGATACAATCCACACACACACACACACACATTTTTTAACGTTTTGGTGTATTTGATGTTTTTGTGTAATTATATGATGGAAATGTACACACATGCTTGCAAATATAATAAATGTGCTAAATTCCAATTTAATACATAATTTTCTAATGAATCAGATAATGCATTAGATTCCCTTGGAACATGCTTATAAGTAATAAACTAAAAATTCCATTCCAAAAGACAAACCCTTAAAAATTGATGCAACAGTATTGGATTACGTATGTCATAATGATTATTCAAATGCATAACCACCAGCTAGGAGTCTAACTTGACCACTAAGTTTGAAATGGTGAGAGATATAACCTCTTAAAGGAGTTTGATAACAAAAGTGTACTCAAAAACATTATTAGTAACATGACCAAGGAAGACTCTGCCAGAACTAAGTAGCTCTAAAGTAGGCGTATAAAGTAGCCAAGAAATTGATGCAATGTGCCGAGTGTGATGACTGACACCATCTGCATATCCAACGTATGGTAAGGGTATTGAAGACATATTTGAAAAATAGAGGCAAGCATGAGGAAAATAACCAAATTTAGCCAAAAAAAAGGTAAGGAAAAGGAGCACACCAAAAGAGAAAACTTTATACATAAAGTTACAAAGCACACAATTAGTGCGATACTAGGAATAATAATTTTTTAGATAGAGCCCATTGCAGGGCTCAGTGAGTAGATTTCCAACATATTCCATGAGTTCATAGCCCCCTTGGAAAGTATCCAAGTGACAATATAGGGACTGAGCCACATTGGTTGAAATGTTCCTTCCCCCAAAAGGTGATTCTTCTGGTTATAACAAGAACAAGATTACCCTCTTGGTAAGAGTGAGGCTTAACGAATTTGTCATACTAGGCTTTGACTTGTCACTTGTGAGCTTCAAGAGAAAGTGAAACATCTTGACAAGTGTCATCCAACTGATGAAGTGACAACAAATGTTCCTCTTCAACAAAGGTGTTGGGGAGGAGTTAAAAAATGAGTTTCAACAATGGAATCCAAAGATCGATAGGAAGCACTGCTTTCAGGATATAAACTAGTTAAAACAATGTAAAGTCTGTAGCAGTCTTGACTGAGGTACAATATGCCCAAAGTGTAGAATATAACATCTTATACTAGTTGGAATTGTGATTACCTACTAACAATCAAATCATGGTTTTGAGGACGCCATTAATGGCTTCGACTTGGCCATTAACCTGTGGGTAGTAGGAAGATGAATGACATTGGAAAAAACAAAGCATAAACATTAACTTAGACATTATGTGATTTTGGAAATGCAATCCATGGTTTGTAATTGTAGTGTGGGGCACACTAAACTTCGATATTACCCAATTGAATATGAATAAAGTGGCAGTTTCACCATCAGTCTTGAAAGTAGGAACCTAACAATGGTTTTGGATCACGATTTCATGAAGTAGTTAATGACAATGGTGATGTAACCATGATCATTAGATGAAGTGGGATTGCAAGTAACAAAATCAATACCCCATTTAGAAAAGTGACCAACAATAACTACTGGGTGAAGGGGGGAAGGGGTCACATGCATTTTTTCGTAACAACTTGAAAATGGTGACACCGTTGGATTATCGTTATATAGCCTTTGAAAAGAGTCGGCCAATAGTGTCTAGTGCGCAAGATTTTCTAGGTAGTAGCCATGACCGAAAGATGACTTCTACATGCCCCAGCATGGTAGTAATTTAAAACATGTTCTAATTCATCATGAGAAATACAACATAAAAGAACATGATCAACACAATGAAGATATAATGTATCATTAAGAACCAAATAATTTTTTGCATGGTGGCGAATACATCGATGACCATCTTTTAGATAGGTGTTGGCGGAAACGTTGGGTCTGAATATACACAAGGATATCTCCTTACCATGGATTAGAAGAGTTAACCATGTAAACTAGTTCATTTGGAATAAGATCATGGGCTACTTCATCTAGATTGAATCGGGGAAGATTTGACAATAACTTAGCAAAGACCAAGGATTTCTTGGATTGTGCAGTGGTGAAGACTAAGTCAAATTCTTGGAGCATAACTATCTATTTGGAATAATTTCTTTTAATTATCTGATGAGACAAAATGTCTCATAGGGTTCTCCAAAGCAATAATTGTAGAAATTCCCATTGTATATCAACATATTATGCAATATACTAAAGCAAAATACAAGATCTACTTCTACAAACAACTTTGCTGAAGATTAATCGAATATGAGCAAGATCAATTAGAACACATATAACTGAGAATGAGAAATCAATCACACATAAAACAAAAGAAATAACCCAGGGAAAGCCTCAACCTAAAACCCAAATATCTTTATTATCATACAAGTGGAAATATTGTTCAAGTTACAAAAAGAATTAGCTCTCAAGCTATCCTGCTCTCTCTGCAATAAAAAAAATAGCTCACAGACTTAGTAGACACTAGATATGCCTTCTCTCAGTCCTCCAAGCCTCCTATTTCCTTGCGTAGTTTTTCTTGGGGTCCAATGATGTCACATGTGTGAATTGGCCTCAACACCCTCACTAAACTGAAGAAGTAATTGCGCAATCTCCAAGGAATGAATTCCTTCTGCATGCAAGAGATATTCACAATGGAATATTCCTGCAACTAATAGTACACTGTCCCTCAATCTAATCTCAACTGGGTCATTGTCTGAATTGACATGCATGAGTTATTTATGAGAGAATATTCAGTTATCTGAAGTGTAACAGTTACATGCATCCATGCATTAACTAACTGAACTCATAATTAATTCAACAAACTGTTTGAATTAATCTAACTGGACTTGAATCAGTTAATTGAGCCAACTAATTACAACTCAATATTACAACTCATCCTTATCTCTTTAACTAATGGATAAATTCCTCAATCAATGGAGAAACTGTTGCATGTCCCCACACAGACTTCATGTTTGATTTTCTACAACTAATTAACTCAATATGAATTAATTAATTATTTTACAAACAACTGCTAAGATAAAATTCGAATTTTACTTCTCTATTTTAGTTCAGGGACTAACTAAAATAGGAGGGTATCCTAAAATCTATTCATAGCAGTACTAAATTTAGCACTTCTATATTTAGCATTTCTTGTTGCTATTTTCAACACTCCCTCTCAACAAGAAAGGGATTATCAGTAACCCCAATCCCGTCTCTATGAAACTTGAACTTGCATTTTGACAATGCCTTCGTCAAAACATCTGCATCCTGTTCCTCGGTTGAAACATACAGTAACAACATGATCCTCTTGACCACATAGTCTTGAAGATGGTGATACCAGATATCAATGTGCTTGGACCTGTCATGCAAAACTGGATTCTCAGAGAGTTTAATACAACTCTGATTATTGCAGTAGATCATGGTTGGATCCATCCTCTGACCAAACAATCCCACTAGAATCTTCCCCATCCAAATGGCCTCACATGCAGCCTGACTAGCAGCCATGTATTCAGCCTTTGCTGAGCTAAGTGCAATTGACCTCTGTTTCTTGCTGTACTAGGAAACTGTAGCTGAACCAAAGTTGAAGATTCCTCCAAAAGTGCTCTTTCGGATTGATGGACTCCCTTCCCAATCCGCATCTGTGAAGCCTTGAAGCTTCACTCCCTCTGTCCGTCTGTACCACAATCCGAACTGAGATGTGCCTTTGAGGTATCTCAACACATGCTTTGCTACCTTCCAAAATAGCTTGGTAGGCTGAACCATAGCTTGACTCAGCTGGTTCACCACAAAGCATAAGTCGGGTCGTGTGTTCACCAGATACATAAGTGAGCCCACCAGCTGCCGATAAATAGTAGCAGCTACTATCTCACCTGAAGTAGCATCCTCCTTCCTCTAGTTCCCATCTAGAGGAGTCTGGATGGGCTTGCACTTCTCCATGTGAAAGTGCCTGAGTATCTCATTGGTATACTTGCCTTGAGACACAAATACTTCACCATCTTTCTGCCACACCTCCATGCCTAGAAAGTAGTGCATAAGACCCATGTATTTCATTTCGATCTCTCTTGCAGGGTCCTCCTTGTAAGACTGTATCAGCTGATCATCACCTGTCAAAATCAGATCATCGACATAATGAACAATGATCAATGGTTTACCTTCTACCATGATGTAGTAGAGGTTCGCATCTGCTTCACTCTTGGTGTTACACTAAAATTTGTCACCATGACTATTTGCAGTTAGTATGGCTCCATCAACAGTCATACTATCCTCCTTGGCAAGCCTCATACCTCTGCTCTCCATGTCAAACTTCAAGAAAGAGAGAAAGTCAT
>APFE030681099.1:0-72281 GCA_000404065.3 Pinus taeda
TGTACCTCAAGCATCTGCAGCTATAGGTAGAAGTTGTTGAAGTGGTCTTCTGCCTTCACCATGATGTCAGGGTTAAACTTGATGTTCATTCTCTTTGCTCGCTTTGACATCTTGTGCAGAACATCAAGGAGAGATAATGGTCCCTGAGTCATCCATTCAACATTTGGGTCAGCCATCTCTCCGTCCTCTTCATCCTCTTTGTCTTCTTCCTCTCCTTCATAATCTGATGGTTTTAGATCTGATTCTATTGGTTCATCTCTGCCTCCACTTCCTCTGCTGCCTTCCCCTATGCCTCCTATACCAGAGTTTGATCCCAAGGCCACAAGAGTGCCTTGTTCATCTTCAAATAACATTGGAGGTTCCTCTCCATCTTCAATAGCTTCTTCCAAACCTTCAAGAGTGGCAAGGACTGCTTCTTCCATCAATGATACAACCACTCCTGTGGGAGTGGCCTTTGGCTTCTTAGATGTGTGTGGAAGGTACTGTACACCTAGGATTAGTCCAACTACTTTCACAAACTAGCAAGTGATGGGACAAATGGATTGAAGGGGTTGATATGAAATTTTGTGATATATTCTGGGAGGTGAGGAGTAACCAACTGCAGAGTCATGAGAGAGGGGCTGTGAGTTACTACCTTGACCAGATGGTTGATGAGTGAGTGTGAGGGAAATTTCAGCCATGTACAACTCGTTGCCCTCCTTCTAGCGCCAAAAATGATGACAGTGTTGGACCCACCAACATTCAGGGGATCACCCTGGTATGAAGTCCCAACTAGACCTCACACCATTTGGTGAGGGAGTCCCATCCAGTTTGATGGCCCAATTTCCATTATCTTAAGGATTTTCCCCAACTCTTGATTTTCATCACAGGAGACTGGTTCGCTTTGTCTTCGAGAAGTGAGGTTTGCATGCCTGGTGAGTGTAAGTGTACTCATGTCAATGGTTCTTTCACTTTGAAGGGAAAAAGGTGAAGGTGAGTTCTAGGTTGAAAGGGATCAGTCCCAACTCGACTAGGAACACACAATGCAAGGACATACATAGCTTCCAATGGAGCAGTCCACTCGGATGCGGTAGTCACAACATACAAGGGAAGATAACACGTACAACACTCACAGATCAGTCTGAGATGAGTGCAACAATTATTATAGGAAGGTTCATGTGAAAGGTATGTCTGATGTCCGACAGAGCAGTTGACATGGATGGGACAACATATACAACACATTTCCATTAATAGATTATGAATTACAATAAATGAATCGGTTCAGATGTAGAACACATGGTTAAAGAAACATGAATTACAAGTGTTAAAGACCAGCCTTACAACAAATACAATACATCTGTGAAAATGTGCTAGCCTATTAACAGGCTTCTGAATTAAGCACAAGTTCCAAGACACATCGTTACACCATACATCACTAACCCCATCAGTGGGGCATTGGAGCCACTACTTACTCCTCAAAGAAAATATGACAGACTCTCTTGGCTATGTGGGAGGAGCTGAGGTGAAAAGTCCTTTCATGTACAAATGAGGGGGTATTTATAGCCAAGGGTGAAACTGACCCTTGTGGCTATTTGACTATCCACATGACCATTTGAATTCCATGACTTTTTGACTTACATGACTCTATGTTCAAGAAGTAGGTCTCTTGGAATTCCATGTTACATTACATTGATTGACAACAAGCCCATAGTAGAGATGTGGGAAACATGACTCATGACTTGACTCGACATGACTTGAGATGACATTGTTGGTACATTCATGTTGTTGTTGGATTGCATGTTGAGCTAGAGTGTTGTTGAGTGATAGATGTATTCATGTTGTACCATAGCTTCACCTCTGCATAGCGAAGACCGTGAAGTATTCGATGGTCCTTGGTTTGCTTGGTGAAGCTTTAACATGTTGTTCCTTGCTTTCATGTTGGAAGGCTTGATGGGATCACTTGTTCATGAAGGTGCATGTTCATCACGTTCGTCTCCTTCATGTGCTTCACTTGTTCATCCTTCAATGAACATTCCCATCTGCATGTGCTCCCTTCGTTCATCTAATTCGTCACCTTGATATGTTTGTTGGTGTACCGATACCTACAGTCACTCATGACGAGACAACATCAAATCCAAAACCTCCTAGTCTACCATGACACATGATCATTCGGACTCAAGTGACTGGGAGAGGCAGTAGGGATGTGATGCGAGATGATGGATTTGGGCAACTACTGATGAAAACTATGCAATAGTCACTGAGAGATCGAGACAAGTGATTTGAGTTGACAATGATTGACTGCAAGGTCTAGATCAGCTGGGAGGTAAAATTGTGCAAATTTTGGGAGGAACAGTCTGGGCTGCTGGAAGGCAAGGCAAGCATGCTTTACACATTCTCTGAAATGAACAGTTAGCAGTGGCTAGATAGCCAAATTTGCACAATTTTCCAGAGGAAGGGGTCGGGCTGCCTAAGAGGTCAGCAAGCAGGGACTGCACAATTTTTCTGGGTAACTGCCTAAGAGATTGGTAGCTAGATCTGCACAATTTGCAGAGGGAACTACTAGTTGGTTACTAGGGTCACTGGTAGCTAGATCTATGCAATTCCTAGAGGGAACTATCAGTTGAATGCTGGGGTCACTGGCAGCCAAATCTACGCAATTCTCTGAAGGAACTAATAGTTGGTTGTTGGGGTCACTAGTAGCCATATCTATGCAATTTCCAGAGGGAACTACCAGTTGGCTACTGGGATCAATGGCAGCTAGAATTCTGCAATTCCTAGAGGGAACTGATTGTTGGCTACTCAGTCACTGGCAGTAGAAACTACGCAATTCCTGCAATGAACAAGGAGTCTGCTACTGGGAGTTGTTGGCTGGGAAAACTACATTAAGGCCAGGAGGCCAGCCTACTGATCATCTCTACACAATTTATGAGCTGAGTTAACTAATAGGTAGCAAGAGGCTTGATCATAAGCACTACACAATTTCTGAGATGAACAGTCGGTCGACTGTCCAGGTGTCTAGCATGAGTGCTAATTAAAATGTTTACAGACAGCACAGCTTGAAAGAACTAGCTTGATGCTTCTGCACTGTTCTGGTTAACAGTCGATCGATTCAAAATCGGGTGATGGCCTGGCTATCAGTGAAGAGTCTGGTTGATAGAACTTTAGCAAAAATTACTAAGTGTGTGAACGATTAAGAAATGCATAGGTGATCATACGGACACGCACTTGCACGACTTGACAACGAAACGACCAAACCATATGGATACATATGTTAAACATGACTGAATGACGATGCAACTGACAAGCATGACACTTTTGATTGATCGTTCATGATCGAGATGATGCTTGCATGACAGTGAATGTGACTCCATGTGTAAGTGCGACAGATGATTTCATGGCGAACACATCAAACACATACAAAGCAAAGACATTGGCATAACTAGAAAATGGTCACAAGCATGACTTAGACATGAAAATGTAGAGAATTGAATGTAATAAACAAGCAAGGTGAATGCAAAGACTTGCATGAGCTCATGAAGTGAACCCATGTGTGTGCAGTCATCAAGTGAAACTCTCCAAGGGAGGCTCCAAAATTGGTGCATGCCAAAATTTTGGAGGGTGGTTGTAGCCGCTACAACAAGATGTTTATTTTGGTTTTACAACTTTGGAATTGCCATATAGATTTCAAAATTCGAGTGAAGGTGGTCTCAAGGTTCATTCCCAAAGGCCTAGAAATCCATTAACTAATTTTGGTTGGATACATGGTAAATACTGAGGGAGCAATCTCAATTTAGGGCCTAGTGATACGGGTTTGGATTGCAGTAAAGCCCGAGAGACAAGGAGATGGACAATTCCTCAAGGATAGTGATGGATTCCGGATGGAATTCCAAGTTTTGTTTGGTGGTGATTGGAGCACTAGTTTTGGTGTGATCGTGGTTTGATGATAGGTGGTTTAACCTCTGGAGTCCCCTCGTTGTTCTTGGATTGGTTGTTCTATGAGATCCCACATTCATGCTTGGAATATGGCTCGAGAGTGACTGGCTAAAAGAGAGATTTGGTTCAACCATGTATACAGTTGGATGGTATGTGGAAGTCCTGAACCTGGTCTGATTTGACTATGATTAATAAAAGCTAATTTCTCTTACTTTTGCATTGATTTATATGTGGATTTAATGGCTTTCATACCTCTAATATTTATATGGTTTTATGTTGGTTATAAGCATGGTTGAATGTGTTATCACTGACAAAATTACAAAGAAAAAGGGTAAGAAAAGAGTTAATTGATCTTGAACATATTCATGCTGATCTTGGTCGTGTTCATGCAATAGACATTTGATACCATTCTTAGTTTGAGCAAACAAGCCTATGGTGAGCAGAGATTAGAAATCTTCATCAAATTCAAGCGAGGCAGTTCCTAAGTCAAGCAAGGCAAGATACATCAGATGGATTAATAATAGGCTCAGATCAAACATCAGAATTATGAAGAGGCAAATTGAGGATTTGAAGATACAATAAAGCCAGCAGAAAGGATTTCCTTAGCTAAGGAAAATCACATAGCAAGTAAGGTCATGTACCAAATTTTGATGATTTACATTGTTGCAAGTTTTTTGAAGAATGATGCATCTCCATTTCAGTTTTGAATAGCTTCAAGGAAGTTGAAAAGGAAATTTCAATACAAAGAGGCTCAAAAAATTTAAATTTTGGTCTTAAAACTGTGTTTTGAAATTACACAGCAGTTTCGTAGCGCGCTACGAAACTGCTGTAAGTGATGCCTAATGCACAACAGTTTCATAGCGCGCTACAAAACTGCTCTAGCTGCATATTGTGATTTGATGGACAATTTTTGTAAGAAAAAATGATACCTTTTTGAGGATGGGCAGCTGAAAGGGATTACTTATAAGGTATAAACATCAAGTAAAGGCAAAACAAGGAAAGGAAAGACTTTTATGAACTCCAAAGTTGTATGCTATGAAAAGAGCAGTCGACTTCCAAGGAGATTACCAAGCAGTTAAAAACTCATCTCAGAAAAGTGAAAGAGGTTTGCATTCCTAATATTCTAAAGTACAAAAGCCTCTTCCACTTTCTTCAAATCCATTATGATTTGGGAGAAATGAATGATCAAATTTGCACTACGAAACTGCTGTAAGTGCAGTTTTTCACAAGCATATTTTTACACCTGTGTTTCAAAGACTCATTCTGGGTGGTAGGAAATATGTTTCAAAAAACCAAGAGAGGTTTTTGTTCCGCATGGATTGGTTCACAAAATTGTCCTTCAATTTTTTCAAATACATTGTTTATGAGAAGTTATGAGATCTGTCCCAAGACCTATTTTTCAGCCAGAACAGAGCAAGGGACAGTCTCCTAGTTTCTAGGAACAACAAAAGGATGAGTGATCAAGGGCCAGCTGGAAGGTTATGAACACCATCAAATTCGACTTCATGGAGTTTTAGGTGTCAAATAATGCTTTAAATTTCTAGATAAGGTTGTTGTAATCATAATAAGGAGTTACACTCCTAGTTGTATTAGGTCTCTAGGACTCCTAGTTAGTTGTCCTTTGTATTAAATAGTTAGTTTTAAGTTTAAATAGGTGTCAAATTAGGAGGAATTCAAATTCCCCTCATGCTGGAGGAAGGAATCTACATGAACTCTATATATGGGAGAAGAACTAATGTATTAAGGGTTGGAAAATGTTAGAGAAAAAGACTACTTTTGTAAATGCTATGCAGGGATTGATATATACAGGAGCAGTTGGACTTTTCTCAAGCTGAGATTCTTAGTGTACTTCAGTGAGCTTCACATTTTATCTTTGATATGCTTTAATTCCATATTCTTAATGCTTATTACTTAGAATTCATGGAGGAACATGCTCTGACTTCCTTTAAGTGTTAAACTATGGTGAATTGAGTTCTTGGGTCCTATCTTTGGATGTTTTTCTTCAATGTTTTAATACTTATTACTCAAGATTCATGGTTACTCATGCTCTGGCTTCCTTTAGGTATTAAACTCTGATCTATCACTTTAAATTCTTTCCTTTTGAATACCTTGATGTATCATTACTCAGAATTCATTCCCACATGCTCTGACTCCTACGAACTTCAAGTTATTGAGACTTTCTTAAATGTGCCAGTATTTCATTGAAGTATATACAAGCCTTAGTTTTATAAGAAGAGCTATTTGTTATCCTTATCTCTATCACTGACTCCATAGCCCAATGGTAGCGAGTCTCCATCTTCCAATATATAAACATATAAAATCACAAACCATAGAGTTAGTCATCTATCCATATCTTTAATCAATATCATTAACCCTTTGAGAGATCCCTCTCAGGCTAAGGAGGCTAAGCCTTAGCTAAAAGATTGGTTTGAAATAGTTACACTGAGATATTCTGATCAGTAGCCTATCAGGGTCCTATTTTGGTGATAACATTTTGGTGCGTCTGGCGGGAGCCTGATGTCTATTCATTCCTGAAATTAAGACGTTGAACTTCTGAAGGTAGAAGGAGCTCATATATCTTTTGAGGCTGTAAAACTACCTTGGCGACTCCACACATCGAATAAGAAATTAGTAGGTGACTCCACTGCTAGAAGATCAGTAGCTTGATGAAGTTTCAAGTTGAGTTCCACTACAAGAGTGAATGCCAGGTATGCTCCTATGAATCGGTCTCATATCCATGGTTTTCCAAATCCTATGCCAAAGGTTGATTGGTTAGAGGATCTTCCAATATTCAAAGAGGAAAAGAAAGACAATGCTACCCTTCATTTGGTTAGGTTTCATATGCATGTATGCAGTCTTAAGGTTCATTTCCCTGAAGATTATCTCATGAGGATGTTTATGACCACTTTAGAAGGAAAAGCATGGTCTTGGTATAAAGGTTTGGAAAATGGTTCAATATATTCCCTTGCTAATTTTCTTGATGAATTCTATGAGATGTATAAAGAATGTCATCCTTCTTTATTTCTGGTCAAAGATTGTTGTAGACATTCTTTAAGTCTTATTTAATACTTGGAGGATTTTTATGATGATGATGAATTTATGGATGAAGAAATTTTAGAGGCTCTTCATAATAATGCATTTCAACACCAAGAAGAAAGTATAACATCTCATGAAATGCAACATGAAGATCAGCAGGGGTTTACTTATGAAAATAATGTTTCATCCTTTGATATAAATGAGAGGATGCAGCAAACTTGCCAAGATTTTGATCACAATGATTATGCAATTGATTTCAAACACCAAGGAAAAGTACTGGAAGATAGCTTTTATAACCCTCAGGTAGAGGAAAAGGTTGTTCATGTTTGTAATTCCTTGCAGTAGCTTGCATCAAAGAATGATCTTTATAATGAAGAAAATTACATTGTTTGTGGGCATCATGCAGAAAGGCAGTTGGATAGCACATCAAAGGGGTCTTGTGTGGTTCAGAATCAATTTTTTGAAGAGGTAGAGTGTTATGATGATCATCAAAATAATCATGTATTCTTTGACCCTATAGGTGAATACATGGCAAATTTTTGCACATCAGTATTTCAATTTCATTTGCATTATGAAGATCATATACATTATAAGTTGATTTGGTCATCTCACTATCATGGTTATTTTGAGGTTGAATGCAGTCAAGAGCCTCCAATATCAGAAAGGACAATTGATTGGCTTTATTGGAAATATCATGTTTCTTGAGCTACAAGTGGAGCTTGCAGCTGATAGGGTAGGTACGTAGGAAAATGCAAATAAGCTCAAGGTTGACTGAGCATTTTTTTTTAGTAGATATAAACTTCTCTCTCCTACAATGATCATCAAAATCAAGCCCGAGGTGAAGGCCCAAGAAACTTAAAGGATATGTTTGTCAAATAAATTTGTGTTTGTCATAAAATGGATAAAGCATTGGACCTACGAGTTCTTAGTGTACCACAAGGGCACACTATCCCAAGTGGAGCCACTGTTATCACTGACAAAATTTCAAAGAAAAAGGGTAAGGGAAGAGTTAATTGATCTTGAACATATTCATGCTGATCTTGGTCGTGTTCATGCAATAGACATTTGATACCATTCTTAGTTTGAGCAAACAAGCCTATGGTGCGGAGAGATCGGAAATCTTCATCAAATTCAAGCTAGCCAATTCCTAAGTTAAGCAAGGCAAGATACATCAGATGGATTAATAATAGGCTCAGACCCAACATCAGAATTATGAAGAGGAAAATTGAGGATTTGAAGATACAACTAAGCCAACAGAAAGTATTTCCTTAGCTGACGAAAATCACATAACAAGTAAGGTAAGGTCATGTACCAAATTTTGATGATTTACCTTCTTGCAAGTTTTTTGAAGAATGATGCATCTCCATTTCAGTTTTGAATAGCTTTAGGGTTGTTTAAAAGGAAATTTCAATACAAAGAGGCTCAAAAAAGTTAAATTTTGGTCTTAAAGCTGTGTTTTGAAATTACACAGCAGTTTCGTAGCGCGCTATGAAACTACTATAAGTGATGCCTAATGCACAACAGTTTCGTAGTGCGCTACGAAACTGCTGTCGCTGCATATTGTGATTTGATGGACAATTTTTGTAAGACAAAAGGATATCTTTTTGAGGATGGGAAACTGAAAGGGATTACTTATAAGGTATAAACATCAAGCAAAGGAAAAACAAGGAAAGGAAAGACTTTTATGAACTCCAAAGTTTTATGCTATGAAAAGAGTAGTTGAATTCCAAGGGGATTACCAAGCAGTTGAAAAATCATCTCAGAAAAGTGAAAGAGGTTTTCATTCCTAATATACTGAAGTAAAAAAACCTCTTCCACTTTCTCCAAATCCATTATTATTTGGGACAAATGAATGATCAAACTTGCGCTACGAAACTGTTGTAAGTACAGTTTTTCACAAGCATATTTTTACACCTGTGTTTCAAAGACTCATTCTGGGTGGTAGGAAATATGTTTCAAAAAACCAAGAGAGGTTTTTGTTCCGCATCAATTGGTTCACAAAAGAATCCTTCAATTTTTTGAAATACATTGTTTATGAGAAGTTATGAGCTCTGTCGCAAGGCCTATTTTTCAGCCAGAACAGAGCAAGGGACAGTCTCCTAGTTTCTAGGAACAACAAAAGGATGAGTCATCAAGGACCAGCTGGAAGGTTATGAACACCATCAAAATCGACTTCATGGAGTTTTAGGTATCAAATAATTCTTTAAAAATTTAGATAAGGTTGTTGTAATCATAATAAGGAGTTACACTCCTAGTTGTATTAGGTCTCTAGGACTTCTAGTTAGCTGTTCTTTGTATTAAATAGTTAGTTTTAAGTGTAAATAGGTGTCAAATTAGGAGGAATTCGAATTCCCCTCATGCTGGAGGAAGGAATCTACATGAAATATATATATGGGAGAATAACTAATGTATTAAGGGTTGGAAAATGTTAGAGAAAAGGACTACTTTTGTAAATTCTATGCAGGGATTGATATATACAGGAGCAGTTGGACTTTTCTCAAGCTGAGATTCTTAGTGTACTTCAGTGAGCTTCACATTTTATCTTTGATATGCTTTACTTCCATAGTCTTAATGCTTATTACTCAGAATTCATGGAGGAACATTCTCTAACTTCCTTTAAGTGTTAAATTATGGTGAATTGAGTTCTTGGGTCCTATCTTTGGATGTTTTTCTTCAATGTTTTAATACTTATTACTTAGAATTCATGGTTACTCATGCTCTGACTTCCTTTAGGTATTAAACTCTGATCTATCACTTTAAATTCTTTCCTTTTGAATACCTTGATGTATCATTACTCATAATTCATTCCCACATGCTCTGACTCCTACCAACTTCAAGTTATTGAGACTTTCTTGAATGTGTCAGTCTTTCATTGAAGTATATACAAGCCTTAGTTTTATAAGAAGAGCTATTTGTTATCCTTATCTCTATCACTGACTCCATAGCCCAATGGTATCAAGTCTCCATCTTCCAATCTATAAACATATAAAATCACAAACCATAGAGTTAGTCATCTATCCATATCTTTAATCAATATCATTAATCCTTTGAGAGATCCCTCTTAGGCTAAGGAGGCTAAGCCTTAGCTAAAAGATTGGTTTGAAATAGTTACACTGAGATAGTCTGATCAGCAGCCTATCAGGGTCCTATTCACATTTATCTTGGACATTCCACTGCTTATTACCCACAAGGAAATGGCCTTGCTCAATCATCAAACAAGAGTCTTGTAAGAATCATCAAGAAGTTGCTGCAAGAAAATAAGAAAGCTTGGCATTTGAAATTGAAGTATGCTCTGTGGGCTGACCAGATTCGTACAAAGAGATCCATTGGAACAACACCATATGACCTAGTATACGGTGCCGAAGCCATATTTCCAACATCCCTTGGAGTGCCTGTGATGAAGTTGATTCAAGGATTAGAAGAGGAACCAAATGCTATACAACGAAGAATCAATCAGCTAATGGCTTTGCAGGAGAAAAGAAATGAGGTGTTTGACAGTCATCAACAAAATCAGAACAGAATCAAGAGAGAATTTGATAAAAAGATCAAAGAAGTTACATTTCAGATCCATGATAAAGTTTTGAAATGGGAAGCTAGAATTGAAGAGAAAGGTAAGCATGGTAAATTCGAAAATTTGTGGAAAGGGCCATATCAAATTTCTGCTTTTCATGGAAATAATACCTACATTCTGCAATAGATTGATGGAAAGACATATGCTGGAGGACCTATCAATGGCAGGTTCCTAAAGCATTACTATTGATTAAAATTCTGCTAGTTTCTCACAACATTGTATATACCTGTTTTATCAGTCTTTCTTTCGTTGCAAATAATGACAAGGTGAACGGAAAGATCAAGCTTGAGGTGAAAGCCCATGAAGCTGGAAAAGGATGCTCGTCAAGTCAATCTGTGTTTTCATAAAATGGACAAAGCACTAGAAATACGAGTTCTTAGTGTATTACAGGAGCACACTATCCCAAGTGGAGCCACTGTTATCACTTAAGAAATCTGATGCTAAAATTTCTCATCCTAGCCCAATGACAAAGGTCAGTGTTAGTCTAAGTTGTTTCCATTTTTTTCCTTAAAATCTGAAGTCTTAGGAGGTCATGAGTCAAGTGTATTCTTGTCTACCATTGGTCCCCCTCATTCACCACTGATTTCATAGTCATGTGTCACTTTGTTATCCACCACAAAGCCTTTTTGGTAATTGCGTAGCGCATGCATTCTTTTTAAAGTGTTTTCACAGTGCATCTACTCTGTTTAGTAGTTTCGCAGTGCAAAACCTTATTAGGTGATTTCACAGCGCATCATTCAAAATTTAAACTAACCGCGCTGCGAAATCAGGGATTCGTGGATTCCGCAGCGAATCTTTCCCAAATATCAAATCCTTTAAGTAAATCAGTGGCTGCGTCATCTTGTGTCAATTCATGTACTCCACTTATCACATCCCACCACCATCTCCATTATCACCACCATTAGATTTGTTGATACACACGGATTACAATTTCCAAGAAAATCCACCTTGCACAAGTCTTAATGATGATTGTAGGCCTTGCATGAATAACAAATCTGCAAGATTGCAATTTGAAAGATTATAAATGGCAAGATTTCAATTTTAAATAACATTGTAATCAAGTGAGGAAGCAAATCAAGTGAGGTAGATTTTTCAAAAGAAGCTGAGTTTTTCACAGTTTGAACAGAGCTAGTATTCCTTGCTTACAGGTCATTAAGATTTCATGGAGAGATCAGTAGAGAAGAAAGAACACAGATAAGGAAAATGTCTGAGAAATGATCCTGAAGGTTTGGATATAACACTAAAGAATAAAGATGTGGAGAAGGCATTTAAAAAAGCTGGATTTTGGAATTTTTGCAGGAAGTTACAAGGAGGGCATGCACAGGTGACCAAAGAATTTGCACTAAATTTCACAGGATTAAATTCAAAGGTGGCTATGATGGAATTGTAGGTCTTGCCAGAGATGATATCCACTGTGATAGAGATTCGATGAGGGCAAGAAAATTGGTTCAAAAATTTCAAATTTGACATGAATCCATGCAAAGAGAATTTAAAGAAGGAATTTGTTAATTTAGATTTAAGTCAGTTCCTAGGAGCTATGTCAAAGAGTCCTATGCACATTTACTCACCTGTATACAGAAATACCTGACTTGCGAAGGAAGGTATAACAAGGTGTATTCGTACCATTTAAAACTCCTTTTTCATTTTACAGGGAAGGCTTCCATTGATCTACCTTTTTATTTATTCTGCAGTTTGTGTAAGATGTGTGACAAAGTACAATTGAGAAAGGAGGCTTGTGAAACTTCTTTGTTTCACCATGGCTTGATTAAATTACTTGTTTTGCATGAGCTTCAAAAGGTAGGAAAAGACTGGAATACATTCATTTTCATGGCTGGTTTCAGAAGCCAGACTGGCTTTAGTCCTCTACCTGCAAAAGATCTTACAACAACAGGTCTTCAAATAGAAACAAGAGCTAAGAGGTTTCCAAAATTAAAGGCAAGGAAACAAGTTAGAGAGTCTATAAAGCCACTGATCATTCAAGATACACCTCAACAGTCAATTAAAGAAAAAGCTCAAGTCAAAGAGACTGCAGATGAAGCAAGCACAGCTAAAGTAGTTCCAAGGAGAAGAACGAGAAGTCAGATGGCTAAAGAAAAGGGTAAGTCAGTAGCTGTTGAAGAAAGTTCAGTTTCGAAGGGAAATTTAAATGATTTATTGCAGGAAATTGACTTTGAAGAGTCCCCACTAGTTCAAGATGATTTGATGTAGTCAGGAAAAGAGAAGACAAAGAAAGATAAAGCCTCAAAGAAACTTAAGTTTGATGAGCAAGTTGAACAATTTGTTTTCAAACCCAGGAGACCCATAACAAGGAAATTTCAGCAGGTACAGGAGGTACGACTAAGAATAGATGAAATAGGGGAAGAGATACAACCCTGTGAAAGAAAGGACAAAGGCAAAATAGTTTCCACACATAAAGAAGATAGTATAGAGGACTTGAAAACAAGATTGGAATATGTTAACCTTGAGATTTCCAGACTGAGGAAAGCTGCCAGGAAACATGCTATACAACAAGCTAATTATTACAAACTGAAGACCTTATGGGAAGACAAAACAACTACAGAGGTGGTTGACTGTAATACTCAATTCTACAGCTGGACAGTACCGGCAATTAAAGAAGCAAAGTTCATCAGAATGATTAATATGCAATTAAGAGCTGGAATCAAGGTCATGAAGAAACAAATTGAATATTTAAAGGTACAGTTAGGTCAGCTGAAGGAGTCTTCTTAATGAAATCTCGTTTCAAGTAAGGCTATGCTTCAAATTTTGTTGATTTTTCTTAGTGTCACCTTTTTGAAGAATCATGCACGTCCATTCAGTGTTGAAAAGTTTTGGAATAGTTGAAAGAAGGTTTTGATTGCAAAGGGATCAAATAAATAAAGTTCTGGTTTGAAACTATGATTTTTGAAGTAACTCAGCAGTTTCATAGTGCGCTACAAAACTGCTGAAGGTGATGATCAAAGCTCAACAGTTTCGTAGCGCACTACGAAACTGCTGAAGCTAAACAGTCCAATTTCAATTAACCAGTTTTGAATATGAGCGGGAATTTTCAAAGGTGAATGTATACAAGGTATGCATGGCATCAGCTGAAGCTATTAATATTAAACCAGGTCAAGACAGGTGGAGATAATATGCATACGAATCTTACTTTAGATTTTTGTCATAAAGTGAGTATATTTACCACACTTCAGGATATCTAGAACAGTTTGCAAGAATTTTGGCTCTCATGCATCTAAACAGTGGACAGCACATCAAGGACATGGCAGTCTGCTCCATTTTGGGTAATTAAAAGAGAAAGGATGCACTTTGTTGAATCTGAACATCTTGAGGCAAACTAAAGAACGTTACACAAGGGTAGTTTTCTATATTTTAGGACAATGGAGAGGATGTGGCATAGAAGACTAGCATGGAGCCTTGAACACTCATTACTGCCAAACTGAAAGGAACCAGATGTCAAAGAATGAGAACAATTATAGCCAAGGATTTTATTAGCATAACATGGTGTTATAATCCTACTTGATTCAGATCTCTGGAAAGTTTAGTTGAATTCTGTTACATTTAATAGGCAGTTAAAACTTGATTAGGTGTCATTAGAAGTATATTTCGAGTTTCCCTCATGCTTGAGGAGGAATCTCAATCAGATAGAAGAACTCTATATATAGCTGGAGTAGAAATGTAATAGGGGTTGGAAAATTTATGAAAAAACTCTGATATTTGGCTTATGTAATACTCTGTTTTGGTAATACAAGCTTGGCTTTGCTTCTCAGGATTCATGAGGGATTTGATGTTCAGAATGTGTGGTATTGTTCTTTTCCTAATATTTTCAGTGGTATGAATGTGTAATCACTTAGAATTCACTTAAGGTGCTCTAACTTCCTGTATACATTCATAGACTGTGTGGTCCTATTTGAGATGGTATGTTCTGAATATGTTAAATGCTGAATGCCCTGACTTCTATATAAGGTTAATACCATTGTATACTGAAATGATGTTGACTCCATAAGTCGAATGGATAGTTGCTAAATGTGTTTCCACCATTCATATTTTTACATTTGTTTCACAAGAGTTAGCCATCTTAACTATAATCAAAATCATTAACCGCTTTGAGAGAGCCCTCTCAGGTTGATGAGGCTAAACCTCAGCCTAAAGTAGGTGTGAAATAGTTACTTGAGGTCTTCCTAGTCTGCAACTTTCCAGGGTCAGATTTTGAGATAACAGAATGGTTGGTTTATGTCATGGTTATTTCATGTATTTACTTGTAACTATTAAATGGATGGATGTAAGACCTAATTGATGATGTAGTAGTTCAATGCAGAAGGAGGTGTTCCTTCTGGTTATGTTTCATAAGTTGTTTCAAACTTTTATGTTCTGTCATGTATCTTAAACCTGTAGGTTACGTTGATGCCAAGTGTTTGATAGAATGTTAGTCTTGATTGGGGATGCTCAGACCTAGTCTTGAGGGTGATTTTGATTGGTCAACATTTTTATTTTGTTTTTAATGAATTATGGAAGCTACAGCAAGTTCTAGGCAGAGGCCAGGATTCTAGGTTAGAAAAGTGGCTTAAACCCCGGGATCACTGGCATAGAACTAGCAATTTTGGTCCACAGTCACTCGCAAGCATGCCTACAAGAGCGACTTTAGGTTTCTGATCGCTCCCTCGCCCATAGCATTAGAGCGACTATGGCCTAAGAGCTCCAAAATAGAAGTAAGACCTAGGGACAGGTTATCTGAGCAACTGACTCATCTCTTGAGGGTTTTTTTGATGATGTTGAATGATTGTATGTGATGATCCATCAATTCAACTTCTTTAAGGTGACAAAGGAGGTCAAATCCGATTGTAGTGGCATCTCCCCTCATGTTTACCCCGATTGGCATTTTTTCTTTGGGTAGACCTCGAAGAGGGTCTTAAATATTAGTATCAGAGCATGGTTGTGCTCCCTTTGGGTCATATTTGGTGCTACAAGTATGGGTGAATGTGTTGGTCATTCATGCATTTCAATTGCGTGTGTGGCTCTTACACTTGTGTTCCATGTGCTTTTTGCACTGCATCATATTGATCATAGTAGTAGTAAGGTTATCATGAGGAACTTTTTGTCAATTTTATGGAATGCATCGTCATGAGTATATGACGGGTTATACAATTATATGCAACTTGATTACATCCTTGTACATTGGGTTCCATTCTTAGTTATTTGATTACATGCATCAATCTTGTAGGTTGATTACAAGAATTGATCGCTTATGCTTGACTACATGCAGTTATGCATATGTGTAGTTGATTAGGCATTTCTTATGCAAGTGGATAGTTGCATCAGGCAATGTGTATACTAGAGTAATTTTTGTTGTCATGCATGAGGTCATAGCATGCACTTTTGATATGGCCTTGCATTGATGATTGGACCCTATTTAGTATGATGGTTATGTGTTGATGCACTTATGGATATATGTCTATATGTTATTATGGTTATGTTGTACATGCATCATGTTTATTTGATGATCTTGCAGATAAGGTATCCTCCCCGAGTTATGCGAAGGTATGTTGATTTATGGTTTAGCTAACATAGTATGCCTTGCAAGAAAGCGATTAGATGGTTAGCAAGGTGGTAGAATAAATAGAATCTCCCTATGCATCATATGGGCAGCATGGTGTGGGGCACTCTTTTGACTTGCTAGACACATTGACAAGCCTAAAGGAAGAAATAATGAGTTACAAAGTAGACAATGAAAAAATCATGAAGGAAGAAGAGAAACAAGCAAAGGTGAATGCGATATACTTTAGAGTTTGTTAGATTTGCAATGACAGGGACCTCTTCAAATCATCCATCAACACAAGGACAAAAATAATGGAGAATATGGTAGAAAATCTCATATTAGACATAGGTCAAATAGATCTAACACTATCAGAGCTGGCAGGATGTTGGACAATCTGGATAGGAGGGATGACAGACACAGGTATTACTCTAGTTCTAGTTCCAATAGACATCATGATCATCATCATTATCGTCCGTACAGGAGGAATGATAAGAGATACTTTCTGGATGAATTCAAGAAGGAAAAGACACCTACCTTTGATACAAAGATGAATAAATTGCAAGATGTGGAGGCTTGGTTTCTTGGCATGAGAAAATTCTTTAGATTGCATGATTACTTAGAAAACATGCAAGCAAGGATAGCCCTTTTCAGTCTCAAAGGTAAAGTGATATTTCGTTGGAAGATGTGAAGAATTTCAAGGACGTACATGAGGATGATTTGACTTGCATGCATTTGAAAGTATCTTCAATAAGAAGTACTTATCTGAGAGGTATTATGATGACATAGAGAAGGAGTTTTATGAGTTGCGGATGGGTTCTATGATAGATGAGGAGTATACTAGCAGATGTTTGGATTTGTTGAGATATATGCCATACCTCAGAGAGGAGAAGGCCAAGGTTCAGAGATTCATCAGTGGATTTCTGATTGCATACAGAGACCAGATTGAGTTCGATGAGCCTAAATATCTAGAGGAGTCCATCTAAAAGTTTAATCATTGTTATGAGAAGTCAAAGCGCAAAGATGAGTTGAAACATGACTTGAAGAGAAATGAAAAAGCTAAAGGAAAAGGGCAACCAAAGCGAGGTTTAGTTGAAGATGCAAGCGAGAATGATAATGCAGTTCCTTACAAGAGATTCAATATAGCTAAGAAGGGACATTGAGAGCAGTAGGCTAGAGGTGACAATAGGGAACCATTGCAGTGTTGGATATGTGGTAAGGATCATCATAAGAGGGATTGTCCACAGTATCAGAGTGGTGGTAGACCCTAGATCTATAGTGCTCAAGAGGTGCATACAGTTGGTGATGTTGGTCATAACATTCCTCATATTTATGAAACTGTGGACAACAGGCAAGAAGATCATCAGGCATCGATCATTGAGATGGATGGTAAGATTTATGATCAAGTTATTTCTAGTTTGATTGATCCTAGATCTAAATATAGTTATATTAATCCTGACCTGGTGGTTAAGTGTGGTTTGAGAAAACAAGTGCATGAAAAATCTTGTTTGGTACAGTTGGCTACAGGTACAAATAAGTGAGTTTACCATTGGGTAAGAGCTTGTGCATTTGAATTAAATGGTATGCGTACAACAATGCATTTGAATGTATTATCATTGGGATCATATAGTATTCTTTTGGATATGTATTGGTTATGCCTTCACAGAACCAAAGTGAATTCCTTCGACAAGGCCATTGACTGTGTGGATGATAGTGAGGAAAAGAGGACCTTGTAGGGAATGAAGAAGCCTACATTAGTGAGGATGGTTACTGTTATGCAGGCTAAGCGTAGTTGCAGAAAAGGTTGTGTGATGTTTGTAGTACACATTTCCAATGACAAGGGTGAGGAGGTTGAGGATTTCGATGTGTTAACAGGTACATAGTTCTACAACAATTTCATGATGTATTTTCAAAGGACATTATAGAGTTTCCACCTCACAGGGAGGTAGAATTTCTATTGAGTTAGTTCCAGGGGCAACTCCAATATCGAAAGAACCTTATAGGATGAGCACACCTGAGTTGGTAGAGTTGAATTTGCACCTAAAGGAAATGTTGGATAAAGGATACATCAAACCCAATGTATCACCTTGCGATGAAATAATGTTATTTGTAAAGAAAAAAGATGGTACTCTTAGATTATGCATTGATTACAGACAATTGAACAAAGTAACGATCAAGAAAAGGTACCTTTTGTCGAGGATCGATGATTTTTTTTATCAGCTAAAAGGATCAGGAGTGTTCTGTAATATAGACTTGAGATCGGGATACCATCAGGTATGCATCAAGGAAGAGGATATCTTCAAGACCGCATTCAAGACCTGGTATGGGCATTACATGTTTGTTGTTGTTCCATTCGGTTTGACTAATGCTCCAACTACATTCATGTGTTTGATGAATAGTGTGTTGCATCCTTATTTGGAAAAGTTTGGTATTGTATTCATTAATGACATATTGGTATATTCTAAGAATGAGGAAGAACATTTCGAACACTTGGAAGTAGTGTTGAGATTATTGAGAGAGTATCAGTTGTACGCTAATATTAGCAAGTGTAGCTTCTTTCAGACTGAGTACACTACTTGGACATGTTGTCTCCAAGGAAGGCATAGCAGTAGATCCAGAAATGATAAGGGCCATCATGGAATGTGCAGCTCCTAAGAATGTAGATGAGATGTGTAGGTTTTAACCCCGTACATAAATTACCTGCATACGAATTCTAAATCACATAAAAAAATAAAAATGCGAGAGCATAACACATAAAACACATATACGCAGAGATTTCCCACTGGATCTCAAAATCGAGACTACCAACTTGATTTTTCATTATATTCCTTTCAATGTTACAATACATATTTATACATGTCAAAGCATCCAATACCATGGACCAAAAAAAACCATCACGTCCAATACCATGGACCAAAAAACCATTGATCCAATACCATGGACCGAAAACCATCACGTCCAAAAAACATGTGCGAAAATCATGCACAAAACCATGGGTCCGCCCAACCTAACATAGGGTCCAAAACCAAAATTTTTCGGGCCGCTGCCCCGGACCCCATAAAGTGGGGTTACGGGTACCCCTCAAACCCCCTATTAACTATGTGGAAAGAATATAACACAACCCAACATGTTTGAACCGGAAGTTGAAGGTCCCAAAGTATCTTATTTGTTTTGGCCAACTCATCTTCAATATTTTGAATTTGAGCCTCCAGAATGCCTATCTTTGTCCAGATCATCTTCCATTGGTTGTTGTCTTTTGTGTTCCTAGCATCATTGAGTAGTTGATAGACCTTGTTGTGGAGGGGGTATACCAGTTGGTTCTTCTTCACAAGGTAGCCTGACCAATCGTGAACCTATTGTAGGAGACTGTGGTCATCTTCTGTAGCATTGAAGATCAAAACCAGGTACCAAATAACTTCCCTATGCATCACGAACTTAAATGTTGAGCCAACAGTAATCTGCCAATGCCATCCAATTTCTCTCCTCATGTTTAAGAGTCCTAGTAAAATTACAATGAAATTTATCAAAAGAATATGAATTTACTTAACACCTATCTAGACTAACCAAATACATATGAAAATAGGTTTAATTGTGACATTTAACTCCAATCATTAACAGAAATCATTTGACACGAATATAAAGGCTTTGAGGTATAAACGAACTATCAAAATTAAATAGGATATTAGGAAAATTAGCAGGATAAGGTTTCCAACAATGAACAAAAGTAGGCCCCAACATTCCCCAATGCCAAATAGGATGCATGTCCTAATGCAGTTGCCCTTTTACAAAACCATCCAAACATTAAATTTGGGGATGACCTTAATTTCAAATTCTTGTCGTGCTAACCAAAATTTGTAGGCCATGATCACTCTTTTCTTTCTGCCACTGAAATATTTGAATCTTCTCATAACAGTGTATACTTGGGACACTCAAATGTCTTACATTTTAGCAAAGGAGTTTCTTGTTTCTTCATGTCAGTTTATCATTATTCGATGTCAAGCCAAGTTCTGGGCATCATACATCTCATTCTCTTTTCTAACATGTCGGTACAGAGTCTTATAGTTATGATACTTCTCCTTTAGCATCATGTTCTTTCTCTATAGTTTATGAAGTTTATATTGTAATTCCTCCGCAATAGGAACAAACACATCTTCAAGATGTAGACTGTGTTTCCTTAAACCTCTCCCCTCATTGACTGAATTTTTTTCGATCTGGATGACCATTTTTGTAGCCACTCCCTTTGCTATTGCAAGCCCTTGTTTAGATAGATAATTGTATGGGGAGTTACTTTGAAGATCATAAAATTTATTAATAGGTCCCTCCTCCTCAGGTAAGGATTTATCTAGTTTTTATGTTCTGATAGGTGCCCAAGAGGAACTCTTCATGTTAATCTCTTTCTCTAAAGAAGATAAAATAGACACTGGTTCAAGAGATTGAACACTCTGTGGAGAACACTCCTAACATGCCATACTTTAGGCAAACCTCCTACCCTGCTACGAGGTCAAGATTTATGATGTATTTGGAATCTCTTTTGACTATGGGGGCAAAGACAAGGTTAATGTCAACACAACTTCCTTTTTCTCTTGAAACAACTTCCTTCGCCCGTTCTTAGGAGATGCCTTTGATTGTTCCCCTTCGTGTTTCTTAGTTGTCAAGGCGACTAGTTCTGTAACCTTTGTCTACAGTTTATTCTTGTTATTTTTTCATGGTTACTTAGACATTAGGTATTTTCCTTCATGACTATGCATGTCTAAATATTTATTGTGGGCTCCTTTCCTTTTCTTCCCTTGCGATGCTAGGGCTTCCATCTCTAGAGGAGGGCTAGGGTTGGTTGAGTGTACATAATATGGATATTTTTCCACACTTCCCTCTACTTCATGCAATCCGAGTGTTTTTACAGACCTTTCCTCATGCTTAGGCGACAATTTAATAGGGGTTTCAGACTCCTTTCTTGACTTCTTCGATTTAGGAATGATTAATCTTTGCTTGTAATGCAGCTCCTGAGGACGCCCTTGGACTAGTTGATTAACTTATACATCGGTTTGAGGAACTTCGAACACTCTCCCAAATTAAGTTGGACCTCTTTGAAATATTAGGCCTTTGGTTGCCTTATCATTGTCCCCCTGAAACTTATGGAGAAAATTCATGCACCCCTTTTCTTTAAATTTGGGTTTACATGCTGCATATTGGGGGCTAGCAGGGAACTGAGCAATGTGGGTCTGTGCTTGTCAGCGCCCATCCCTACAATGAAAATAATTTCGAGGCCACTCGAGGAGTTGGAAGGTCGCTAGTTGAACCACAGAGGACTATGAATTGGAAAAATCTATGAAATTAGGGATAAATGGCTTTCAGTCTAGTAATTTTACAATTCAATTAGGCAGTGGGATCGATTAGGAAGGTCGGCCATGTTTTTTGGATTATGGATATGTTGCCGCAAAAATAACGACAAAGTTGAGACCCTAGGTTCGGGCACATGGTCCAACAAAGCTCCATTGTAGACTAGCACAACATCGACATTTTCAACTAACCAAAACTAGGTAATGACTCTCACTCAAGGCGTGTTACGAAGTTAAAAAAAAAAAAATCTAGACCACAATCACTCTTTGTTTCCTGCTGCTAAAATCTCTAAATCCTCTCATAAGAAGTCTATACTTGGGCAAGCCTCAATTTAATTACGTTTTAGTGATGGAGTTTCTTGTTTCTCAATGTAAATTTATCGTTCCTTGACGTAAAGTCCAAGTATTTGGCCTTACACATCTCATTATCTTTTCTAATATGTCAGTACATAGTCTAATAGTTATGATACTTCTCCTCTAATCTCTTGTTCTTCCTCTTTAGTTTATCAACTCGATACTATAAATCCTTTTCTACATGAACAAACACATCTTCTAGGAGGCAGACTATGTTTCCTTGAACTGCTCCCCTCATAGACTGGGTTTTCTTGTATTTGTATTACAATTGTTTTATCCATTCCCTTTCCTATTGCAGGCCCTTTTTTAGATAAATAACTGTATGGGGAGTTACATTTAAGATCATAAATTTTATCAATAGGCCCCTCCTCCTCAGGTAAGGATTTATCTAGATTTTATATTCTCATAGGTTCCCTAGAGGAACTGTTCATGTTAATCTCTTTATCTAGAGAAGATAAAACATGAACCAACTCAAGAGATTGAACACTTTGTGGAGGACACTACTGACATGACATAATTTGGGTTATTGTGGGAGTAGAGACTGGGTTATTGTTAGCACCACTTCCTTTTTCGCTTAAAAAAACTTCATTTGCCCCTTCTTAGTATATCCCTTTAATTGTTCCCCTTCCTGTTTCTTGGTTGTTGAGGCGACTAGTTCTGTAACCTTTGCCAATGATTTCTTCTCATTATTTTGTCGTGGTTTCTTAGAAATCATGTCTTTTCCTTAGCGACTATGCATGTCTAAATTTTTATTGTAGGATCCTTTCCTTTTCTTCCCTCAAGATGTGATATTAAATGGGGCACTAAAGTCTTCTTGTCATGCTTACAAGATCCTCTCCCACTCCAAAGCTTATATATTCCCAAGATCTATGCTTATGATTGATAATTTGCAAAATTAAAAGAACTTGAAATAGGTGTTTGCTTGTGTTTGTGCTTTAACTGTAAAGTGCTTTAAGTTTATTTGCTTGAACTGATATAAAACATATAACAGTAAATACAATGCAACAATATGCAATCACACATAAAAACAATATAATATGGAGTTCACCCAAACCTCTTAGGCTACGTCTCCCTGAGCTCTAATCAACTCTATTAGACTCTTTGGGATTATGGTTGAATTCTTTTACAAGTTCCACACTCAACACCAATAGGTTACGACTGAACCATTGGGCTTAGAATACCATTTTATCCCTGGCCATTTGGCTCTCTGGCTCTCGGCTCTGGCTCTAGCTCTAGCTCTAACTCTCAGCTTTGGCTCTCTCTCTGGATCTAGCTCTGGCTCTGGCTCTGGCTCATGGCTCTCACTTTGCCTCTAGTTCTCGGCTCTGGCTCTGGCTCTGGCTCTGGCTCTTGGCTCTGGATTTGGATCTGGCTCTCGTCTCTAGCTCTGGCTCTGGCTCTAGCTTTTGGCTCTCGCTCTGGCTTTGGCTCTCGACTCTGTTCTCGCTCTCTGAGCTTCGAGTTTTGCTTGACCTCCAAGCAACTCCAAAACCTCCCCTTTCAATTGTGCTCTCTGGCTTTTGTTAGGAATCCTTTTCGCTCTATGGCTTCCTGTCCATTTCTCTATGTGTAATCATTCATCTATCTCTTCAACTGGCCCTCTGGCTCTCTGGCTCTCTGGCTTTGTGACTCTCTCTGTATAATGCATTCCTGTTATAGAAATGCCTGCTTATAGCGTGGCACATGTGCAATGGACTATTTCCAATGGGAATGACACAGTTGGCCATTCTTCTGCCTACATTCTGAAAATAGCCAAATAACAGAATACACAAAAAAAACACATCATGCATCGTTTAGCTAGATTTCAAATATTATGAAATCACATCCATAACCTTATCGGGCCTGTGCCTTCATCGCAAATCATAATTACACATCGCATGGGTCTAGTGCTTCCCAGTCCTTTCCATTCCCCGATCTCCAAACTTTGATCGCTCCAATCGCTGATATCGTACATTGCATATCGCATCAGCCCAAGGTATTGTGTCTACCGATATATATATATATATATATATTACTGATCCGATCCACCGATCCAATATATGTCACCAATGGCGATCGTCGACCCCGCTTTATCGCAATTGCAAGTCGCAATGGCCCTTTGTACTGGGGATCCACCAATTTCTGATCATCGACGCCGATTGCAATCACATAGCACATTATCAACATCGCATGACCGCTTTGCATTGTGGTTCCCCCGACCGCCGATCTCTGATCAATCAACACTTTCACTTATCGGCACCATCACATGTCGGAAAGTCACATGGTCATGGGTCTTTTAAACACTCCGCTTGACTTTCTCTGATGCGACGATAATGCTCCATTATAACATATATGTGATATGATGAAGGAATGCGATGTGATGAACTTTAAGGGATTTTATGTTTAAAAACACATTTTCCCTTAAGTCCCATTTAATGAGAAATTGCCTCCTTTTCTAAGGACATTGGGCAAATTTCTTTTTAAAATAACTTCTTCATCCGAATTCCATTTTATCCCATTCAAATTGCATTAGATTCAGAATGAAGAGATATATGCAATGATTCTATTTCCATGAGAATCCCTTGACTTTCATTTTCCTCTGTGAGGAATATTTTTAGACTTAGAGTCTATACTAGATCCATTTTGGATCACTCCTTCCCACTAAAAATCTTTTGGACTCCAAAAGACTAATATACTAATCTAAACAGTAAATGAGATTACCTCACCCTCTTCTTTCAACCTCCATACACTTTCCTTGCATAGTGCCTTTGAACACTTTCCTTCTTGGATGTGCGGGTCCTCCTAGGAAGAACTGTCTTCCTCCTTGACTTCCTATAGAACTCCTGCTGAGAAGCTCACAGAAGGTAGTTTGAACTTCTCTACCTTGATCATTGATCCAAGGTGGCTCAAACCAATGTGAAGTTACATCTGCTTCACAAAATTTTCATTTGTACTTGTTTGACATACTGTCAACAACAACTGTTAACAATAACAGGATTACAAACAACAACTAGATGGCCTAAACTCCTGCTTCAACAAAGGAAACATATTTCACATCTTGTGAACACCCCTATGTCTTTACATCTACATACAAATGATTGACTAGATAACAAGCCAACAAAACATGCCTTTAAAACAATTGACCCTTCAAGTCAAGCATGTAGAAAAAGAACTTTAGGATTCTCTTTCAAAGATGAAACATTTCATCATCATGTCCATTGTGGAGACAAAAAAAACTTTTCTTAAGTCAATATTGCATTACATGCATGTTTACAACAAAGTAATCAACCCTTTTGCAAAAAAACTCTTGTACTTCAAGAATTGCTTTGAGGTCCTTTGGGATAAGAAGAATGCCTTCAGCACTTCATCCTTCTTGTCCTCTCCTGGACTTAGCTTATCAATAGCTTTCCCTGAACCTTTGCAACTCAAACAACAGTTAGCTTACAAACAATCAAACAATCAATACTTGACTGTTTAAACACCTTTCAAGTTAAACAAGCAAATATATTGCTCTGTTAATCAAGCATCCTGCTTTGATTGATCAAGCATCATGATACCACCTACTCTAGTATAACTTTCTCTAATATAACATCCTTTGAAGGTGGCGTTAATCAACATGATGCTCTGATATAACCAGCTCTGATACCACCTGATCTGAAATGTGGCACTAAAGGCTTCTTGTCATGCTTACAAGATCCTCTCCCACTCCAAAGCTTATATATTCCCAAGATCCATGCTTATGATTAATAATTTGTAGAATTAAAAGAACTTGAAATAGGTGTATGCTTGTGTTTGTACTTTAACTATTAATTGCTTTAAGTTTATTTGCTTGAACTGACATAAAACTTATAACAGCAAATACAATGCAGTAATACGCAATCACACATAACAGCAATATAATATGGAATTCACCCAAACCTTTTGGGCTACATCTCCTTGAGCTCTAATCAACTCGATTAGATTCTTTGGGATTATGGCTGAATTCTTTTACAAGTTCCACACTCAACTCTAATAGGTTAGGACTGAACCATTGGGCTTAGAATAGCATGTTTATCCTTGGCCGTTTGGATCTCTGGCTCTCGGCTCTTGGCTCTCGCTCTTGGCTCTGGCTCTGGCTCTCGGCTCTGGCTTTGGCTCTGGCTCTGGCTTTGGCTTTGGCTCTGGCTCTCGGCTCTGGTTCTTGCTATGGCTCTCGGCTCTGGCTCTTGGCTCTATCTCTAGCTCTCGCTCTCGCTCTAGCTCTGGCTCTTGGCTCTCACTTTGGCTCTGGCTCTCGGCTCTGCTCTCACTTTCTGAGCTTCTGGTTTTGCTCGACATCCAAGCAACTCCAAAACCTCCCCTTTCAATTGTGCTCTAGGGCTTTTGTGAGGCATCCCTCTGGCTCTGCGGCTTCCTGTCCATTTCTCTATGTTTCATCATTCCTTTATCTCTTTGACTAGCCCTCTAGCTCTCTGGCTCTGTGGCTCTGTGACTCTCTTTGTATAACGCATTCCTGTTACAAAAACGCCTGCTTATAGCATGGCATAGGTGCGATGGACTGTTTCTAATGGGAATCACACAGTCTACTGTTCTTCTGCCTACATTCTGAAAATAGCCAAATAATGGAATACACAGGCCAAACACATCATGGGTTGTTCAGTCGGATTTCAAATATTATGAAATCGCGTCCATAACCTTATCGGGTTCGTGCCTTCATCGCAAATCAGAATCAAACATCGCATGGGTTTGGTGCTTCCCAATCCTTTGCATTCCCCAATCTCCAATCTCTGATCGCTTCGATCGCCAATATCGCACATTGCATATCGGATCGGCCCAATGTACTGTGCTGATCGATATATATATCGCCAATCTGATCCGTCGATCTGATATATATCACCAATGCTGATTGGTGAACCCACTTTATCACCATCGCAAGTTACAACGGCCCTTTGTACCGGGGATCTGCCAATTGCTGATCATCGACGTAGATCACAATTGCATATCGCATTATCGTCATCGCATGACCCCTTTGCATTTTCGTTCTCTGATCAACTAGCACTTTCGCTTATCAGCGCCATCACATGTCAACAAGTCACATGGTCACGGGTGTTTTAAACACTTCGCTTGACTTTTTCCGAAGCAATGATAATGCTCCATTATAAGATATATGCGATACGATGAAGGAATGCAATGCGATGAACTTTAAGGGATTTTATGTTTAAAAACACATTTTCCCTTAAGTCCCATTTAATGAGAAATTGCCTCCTTTTCTAAGGACATTGGGAAAATTTATTTTTACAATAACTTCTTCATCTGAAGTCCATTTTAGCTCATTCAAATTGTGTTCGATTTAGAATGAAGAGATATATGCAGTAAGATTATTTCCAAGAGTATCCTTTGACTTTAATTTTCCTTTGTGAGGAATGTTTTTAGACTTAGAGTCTATACTAGATCCATTTTGGATCAAGATGCTAGGGTTTCCTTCTCTAGAGGAGGGGTTGGGTTTGTTGAGAGTATTGCATCTGGAGATTTTTCCACACTTCCCTCTCTGCTTCCTATGATCTCGGTGTTTTTATAAACCTTTTCTCATGCTTATGGGAAAATTTAACAAGGGTTTCAAACTCCTTTCTTGACTTATTGGATTCAGGACTAATTACCCTCTACTTGTATTTTGTTTTTCCTCCTCCCAAGGAAAATTATTAAACAAAACTTATGACCGTGATTCTCTTCTTTGTTCCATCTCATAAAAAATAATCATTTTAATGAGACTATAATGACAAGAACTAGTTTTGGCCCTTATAAATTTCGACTAAACATGTCTAGGCACTTTATGCAGACTTTAACATAGGAAGAAAGGAAAAATGACATCACAACCATCTGTAAAGTGGAGAAGAAGTCTTATATGGTAAAGAAAAACAATTGTGTACCTTCCCTTACAAGTTACAAACCTTTGGAATGCACATAGAAGCAACCACCATTGCCTATGAAATGCAGCTCCTGAGGACACCCTTGCACCAGTTGATCGACTTATATGCCAATTTGAGGAACTTAGAACACTCTCCCAAATTGAGTTTGCCCCCTTTGAAATATTTCTCACCATTTAGAGGTAACCCCGTTACTTTACTCATTAGTTCTTCTAACAATTTTATCTTGATATTTCCAACTTTTTTTGTCTTCCCATCAAAATTTTGAGAAAATGTCATGGTTACCTTATCATTTTTCCCCTGAAACTTCTGGAGAAAATTCATCCACCCCTTTTCCTCAAATCTATGATTTCATGCTACATATTTGGGGCTAGCGCAAAATTAAGTAAATGTGGGTTCATGCTTGTTGGCCCCATGCTAACAATGAAAATAATTTCAAGGCCACTCGAGGAGTTAGAAGGTCGCTACTTGAGTCATAGACGACTATGAATTGGAAAAAGATATGATATCAAGGATAAATTTCTTTTCGGTGCAGTATTTTTATGATTCAAATGGATGTTGGGATCGATTAGGAAGGGTAACCATTTTTTTGGATTATGCCAAGAATTGGGTTAATTCAAAATGACAAGAAAAAGTATCGAAGCATGTGCCATGACTGAAGGATAATAATCATTACTCATTGTTGGATTAAACAATTATTGATTATGTATTAAGTCATGATAACATATAAACTAAATGAATGGAACACAAACCACTAATCAGACTCTATTACTCACATTCTCTGTATTAATCGAATTAAATAAAATTATATCCATACCTTTGCTTGACTGTATAATGATGTCTAATGATTCGAAAAGAATGAGTTATAGAACACCTTTAGCATTATCAAAAGCTAATATTAATACTTTTGCAAATGTTGAATATGACGTGGATAGACTGTTGCCTTTAATTATAAACTCTTAATGTTGCCAAACTGATGCCTCTAAATTTAGTGTTGCCGCTAAATTGGATGTTTTCAAACTGGTGATGAATGAACTTTAATGTCTATGATATCTTAATCATGGTCTACAGTACCAGACTAATTTATTACTAGAAAAAAAAAATGCATAGACAGTGTTTAAGTACTTAATTGAGTACGGAAATGTTGAAACTTTCCAAGTGTTGCAGGTGAAGGCTAGCAACAACAAAAATATTGAACCATTGAAATTGTGTTGAAACAACAACTAAGGAACACAGTTTATGAAAATCACTCTCATATTAGCTTGGAACTAGTTTGGAAAAATCAATTATAGGAGGAAGATCTGAGCTGAAATATGACTATCCTTGAAATTTTTGCTTCAAGCCACATGTTGGAACCACTATTCCATGGATTTTAGACCAGGCCTGGAATAGTTACTGCCTATTGGAATTTCAATTTTAGAGAGTTTGAAATGCGCTAAATAAGACTTCAAAATAACCCAACAAGGATCTTCCTCATCTAGATAGCGTCACAATTTGCTTGAATAGCATCCATGTACCATGCTTATACTAAACTGAGTGAAACTGATCTCGACTTCCTATTGTACCAAGAAGTTGTTGCTGACCCAATATTGAAGATTCCCCCTGATGTGCTTTTCTTGTCGGATGGACTCCCTATCCAATATGCATTTGTGAAGCCTAGAAGTTTCACTCCCTATATCCGTCTGTACCAAATACCAAACAGAGTGGTGCCTCTGAGGTATCTTAACACATGTTTAGCTGCCTTCCAATAAAGTTTGGTTGACTTAACCTTTCTTTACTAAGTTGGTTAACTACAAAAGATATGTCTGGTCGCGTGTTAACCAAATACATAGGTGAACCCACAAGCCACCTATAGATAGCAGGCTCCACTACTTCACATGAAGTAACATTGTCCTTCAACAAATTATATGATAGAGGAGTCTCAATAGGTTCATTGCTCTCCATGTGGAACTTCTTCAATATCTCATTGGAAAAATTTCCCTAAGAGACAAACAGTTCATCATCTCATTTCCATACTTCCATACCAAGGAATTAATGCATGAGCCGCAGGTCCTCTCGAATTATCTTGCAAGATCGGCTTTGCAAGATTTTACCAGCTTCTCATCACTTGTTATTATTAGTTAAATCATCGACATATACTACTCTAATAAACAATTTACCTTCAACCACAATATCATAAAGGTTCGCATCTACTTCACTTTTGGTGAATCCTAACTCAGTGAAATAACTATCAATCTTGGTCTACAAAGAACGACATTCTTGTTTCAATCGATACAATGCTATCTTGAGTCTACACACATGCGACTCTCTGTTGAAGGTCTAAAATCCTTCCTGTTTCTCAATGTACACCTCTTCCTCAATCACTCCGTCAAGGAATGTTGTCTTCACATCCATATAATGTATCTTCCATCCCATTTGCACTAAAAGTGATAGAATACGTCTGATTGAAGAGTACCTTTCTACTGGAGGAAAGGTATCCTCATAATCAATTCCCTCCACCTGAGAGAACCATCTGGCCACAAATATTTCCTTGTGTTTCTCCACACTCCCATCTATTGCTTTCTTTACCTTCTAAATCCATATGGAACTCACCACTGACTTGTTTGATGGTCTTGGGACTACTTCCCAAACCTCATTTTTGAAAATGGAGTCATACTCCTCTACTATGGAATCAACCCATACTGGTTGTTGCACTTCTTCCTTGAATGAGGATGGCTCAATCTCGACATTATTTCTTATAAGAGCCATGTATCTAGTGTATCGATCTGGTGACCTCCTGTGCCTGTGCTGTGATGTGGTTCCTCCCACATTCTATGTAGTAGCATGTATCAATTTGTGATCCTCTCTCATGAGCTTCCTTCCATCTCTGGAAGTCTCTACATGAGTGGGTGCTTCCAATCTCTTCTCCTATGCATGTGCTTGCTCCATATCATTCCGAGGTTCTTCCTTTGGAGCTAAAATCTCCTCATCTACATGTAACTAAAGCTCCCTCTCAAGGGAACATCTGATGGTCTTCTCTTCATCGAAATTCACATCTCTATGAACCACTGTCATCGTGTGATATGGAAGACACACTCGATAGTTGTGAGGTTTATCAGTGTACCCCACAAATATGCCCAACACAGTTGTTGGTTCTATATTTTTCCTTGCATCCTGGGTAACATGATAGTAAAATAATGAACCAAAGATCCTGAATTGTGCCACATGTTACCACAAATGCTCCCACTCTAGTAATTTCTCCCTCTCATTTATCGAATCCTAGTAGTTTTGATAGGTCTCGGGAAAGCATAGAAGTGCTAGGTTGACTAGATCATCTTCAACAATTGTAACACCAACACTTCCATGCTCATCCTGACATTGGGTGAACTTGGCCAAGTACTTTGGTATTGTGTCGTCCCTCTCCATCTTAATTTTCTTGAGCTTTTCCTTCAGTGCCAACTTCATGTGGTCATTTTTGTTTTGAAATAGGTCTATCAAGGCCTTCCACATTGCATATGGAGTCTCCTTACCATGGAGGCTTGAGACAATATGATCTTAAAATCTTTCTAGGATAATCCCTCTTGCCTTTGCAACACGTTTTCTCTACTTTGTAAGATCTTGAGCAATAGTTGTTGGAGGCTTAGGAATATCTTTGTTTATGAATTCCTTAAGCTCGTTGTCTTCCAACACTACCTCCATCCTATCCTTCCAAGCAATATAGTTTGAACTACCCTTAAGGGCATATTTGAGTCTAAATCTGTAGAACGACATCCAGCTCACTATGCATGATAATGAAAATCCGGTTTCACTCGCAAAATACAAACTCCTATTATCCTATTCTAGAGTGATTTATGCTCTTATACCATGTAGAAATTCATTGTAGATTCAAACTACTTATGTAATATGCTAAAACAAAAGACTTGAATCTACTCTACTCATCAACGAAAACAATTAAATGATCGTGAAATCACAAAGCATACAAGAGAAATAATTCAATCAACACATTACATAATGGTTTCCTTGGGAAATCCACAACTAAAAACCCCTGCTATTTGTATATTTCATTATTCTGAAAATATGAGACGATTACAATGCTTTGCTCAAGCCTGAGCAACCTTTCGCACTATCTCTATCTATCTCACAACTTACTAGACAAGCCCAGGACAATACTTAACCAAATTTTGGCTTGGCCAAGTCCATATGTCCTTGTGTTGTTTCCTTGGGAATTAGACCCTATTAATTAGGGAAACTCCTTAATTGGAATTGTGCAATCCTCATAGGCCTTCCTCTAAATGCATGTACCACATGTATAGTTCAGATGATTATACAACTGATAGTACATTGTCCCTGAACTCCAATATTAACTGGGTAACTCTCATATTTGACATGCATGAGTTATTTATGAGTGAATCATCAATTATCTAGTTGACCACATGAAGCAGCACCCCACTTTCTGACCTCCTACTAGTTCCTCCATCAGTTGGAACTAGTTTAACTAACATTAACAAAGCAATTAAATTAATTAATTACAACTCAAAATAAAATCAACTGGGGCTCCAACAATGTAGGAGACACTCTACATGACTAAAGTTAAACCCTCAACTCGAATTAATTGAGACAACTAATTCAAATTAACTTAGTTAACTAATACAAGTTGTCTTGTGATGTGGAATTACAATTTTATTCCTAATTTAATTCAAGGAAAACAATAAATTAGGATTTTGTTGATGCATTTTCAACATTAACTACTTTAATGGTTTGGTTGTTACTCTTCTTCATCCTATGTTTATTAATAAAAATATCCAAAATGATTTTAGTGTAGATAGGTATGTCTTTAATGGCTTGTAATAAAGGGATCTTTATACAAAAATTACTCGATTCAGAATCAATTCATATTCCACAGGTACCTCAACTTTATTTACAAGAAGTCTTTCTGGAAATGGTGGTTCCAATGGTTCATGTGGTTCTCTTGTCACACCATTATTTTTGGTTTCTATTTGTTTATGTTCATCCTATTTGTTGTCAAATTCTATTTGAGGATCATCCCCTTGTATGACCATTGCATATTTGTTCTTATTAATCATTTTCCCAGATCTAAGTTGAATTTAATTTATAGGAAAGTAAGTAATAACATAGGTGGGAAAAGATTGTAATTCTATGTTTTCCATAGCCTAAGGAGGTTTATTAATAGGATTTGATATAGGTTGTGCAGGTAGTTTTCTTGGTCATGGAGGGTTCAAGTCAAATGATTGTTTGATATGTTATGAAGATGGATTAACATTTTGAGGTATTGGTAGTGGATGTGATGGTAGGGGCGGTAGTGGTAATGAGGATTGCTATTGTGTGGGATAGGGTGGGTTGTAACCTTGCTGGTACTGAGGCACATTAGGTGTCTATGGCACATAAGGTGGATATTGTGGTTGATAATAGATATATGAGGCTGTTGGAATTTGGGACTAATAAACTTTCCCATAAGGGTTTCCTCTCCATCCTTGATTCTGCGGTGAATGTTGAGGCTCAACCACTTAGAAATTTTTAGCTAACCATTTCAATCCAAATTTAACTTTAGTTCAAACCATAAAATATACAAGCCAAAATCCAAGAGTTGTTCATTGATAATGCTCCAACCTTCATACTGTCAATTCAATGCCTCAACAGAAAATTATAAATATAAAAAACAAGAATTGATTTGAAATGTAAATATGAAAATCAAATCATTCAAAACTATGAAATTTGATTAACTACAATCACACTCAAATATCATACTACAGGTGTTGTATATCTAACCCATAATATTATAGATCTGATATAAAAATATAAGATAATGCAAATAAACCCAGAAATGATATGAAATGATTCTCTTTATTGATCAAACCCTTAAGGTAGGGCAACACCATACATTCACTCCTTAAGGAAGGAGAACACTCCACAAGCCATATGCTTTTTCATACAAGAATACTTCTCTTCATATCCCTCCATGTGGAGTCTCTAGCCTCTATATAGGCCTCATACATACAATACCATGCATCATTACCATGGTTTCCTCATACCATCAACTAATACCATGGGCCCCTTACATTATTATTAACTACTTGTGTCCCTTACATGACATGGGTTAACCACCTTATTTATTACTATGGCCCATCCCATTATTACATTATTACCTTGGGTACCTCCCTTGGTACCCCATATTACCCCCCCTAGGTATATAACACTAGTACATGGAGACTTGGTTCGACAAACGTTCTAGAGCCCTGTAACAACTTGGGTTGAGTTACTAGTCTAGTAGCCTTAGTTGGACAAATGCTTTGGAACCCTTGGCAGGTGTTGTAGATTTTAATGGCACCTATGGCACGAGTGCTTCAGGAGATGTAGAAATCTTCCTAGAGGCACCCTCTGGGTTGATTGTAGACCAGTTCCTAGAAAATATTAAATAGAGGAGTGCATGGAAGATTATCTGTGAGGGGGTTTCTGCAGCACTCCAATTGTCACGTAATTAAAAGAGAATAAAGGGGGCTTGGTTCCATAGTCTGCCATCCAGGTAAACTCAAGCCAATACATGGATCCAAATGTTCAGGGGTAAATAAAGCCAACCCCAATGAGAAATGGCTTGTTCTGGTGGCCGACACACAACAATCACGCAGCTTAATATTGCAGTTGTAGTAAAGGTGAAGAGGAAGAGAGAAAGGGGGAGATTTGATGAATAGGGTTGTATCAAAATCCTAAGCTCCAATGTCCTAGTAGAGGTATGGAATATTGAAGAGGTGGAATGGTAGAAATAGTGGAGCACAAATTAAGGTTTCATGCATATACATTATGGGTACCTTTATCACCAAACAGTGTGAGTAAATTTGTGCTCATACAGGTGCTACAGGTTAATATAATAACACAAGTAAATCTATGATTACTACAGGTACTATAGGCTATTGAATAACACAAGTAAATCGGCAATATACATAGGTATTCTTTGTTTAATAGAAAAATATATGACCATAAAAGCATGAGACCGATAGCTTCATTACACAATTTCAGTAGGAAGAAAAACATATGGAATGAGATTTACAAAGAGGAAACATACTATGCATTTATCTGCTTGGAATAACTGGAATAGTTTCATTAATACCTGAAGGTTCCCAATAACCAATCCATTACATTCAGCATGTGTATCGTTCAAGTCCCTCATGAACAAGCAAGTAGAACCAAAAGCGGAATCGCGGAATTCAAACCGTTAGGTGCAAAATTCTGGAACCTTTTCTAAGTGTTTTTTCCCCCTATTTATAATAAGACGGGGAGCTTGGGTTACAGTTACAAAAATATCTTTGCCAAAGTATCCAGTTGTTTGCTAGACTAGCAGTCTCGGCATGCAAGACTTTGC
The DNA here is from genome assembly GCA_000404065.3 of Pinus taeda. NCBI lineage: Eukaryota > Viridiplantae > Streptophyta > Pinopsida > Pinales > Pinaceae > Pinus > Pinus taeda. The sequence goes on from APFE030681099.1 coordinate 34,973, forward strand.
TACCCAAAATTATTACAATCAGGATTCGATCCCTTTCTTGAAAACAGATAGAAATTACAAAATAATGAAAAGAAATGGAGAACGAAAGATGATAGGGGAAATATTCCTCTGTTATTCCTGTGAAGGCCCCCTGATCGGGCCACGTCACTGTTGTGATGTGTCCTTCTAGTTTCTTGGTCAGTTTCTGTTTCTTTCGCCTTAACTGCCCGACTTCTCCACTCTCTATAGCTGATAGTGATCAACTGTGTTTGCGTGTCACTGAGCATAAATAGAGTTAGTCTGGACAGTGCTTCATTTCGTATCTAAGTGTAGCTCCATGTTAAGCCATTAATCCTCCTGATCCACCCAAACTAATTTACTGCTACACCATACTTCATTCAATGCTTTAGTTTATGACCCATCCACTTTCAAAACCATGTACCATACTATCGAGGCTTTACGACAGCGAGAATTTTACTTTTCAAGGCATTGCAGAACAGCGGGTTCAATGCTCCTTGGCCTCCTTTTATTTAGCCCCTATCTACATTTCTTCTCGTATAACCTAGGGGCTATGACCATGTGCTTAGTTCTCAAGCACTAGGGCCTTTGGTGGGAGAGAGTGTGAGGATGAGTGGTTTCGGAGGGAGGCATGAGTGGAAAGTGGTAAGTGAGGGGGGCTATGAAATAACATGAGAGGGACACGTAGCTATAGGGCTTGGCTTTTTCGTACCCCCTCCCTCGTCGATAAAGGGAAACATGGCGGGGGGGGCTAAAAAGGCCTTGGAGCCATCGATTTGGGTGGAGTCAATCTGGATTGTCTAGAGATGGGGGGTGTTTAAGTAATATGTGGCATTTGGAAAGGGATGAACCTGATAGCCATTTAAGTCAATTAGATAAAATATTGCATCCAAGAGAGTTCCCGCATATTGCAATCGCAAACTAGGAGGGACTTCAATGAAGGAGGAACTTTGGCCTTTGCGATTGCTGATCTGCGGGATCCATGATGTCATCAGTACCATGTGGCACTTCCTTAGTGGTGACACATGTCACCCGGATATGCCCCCATAGGACCCCTGAAGACACCAAATTTGCATGCCACATGTCCTTTGTACTGCCACGTCATGTTGTTGTCAGCTGCCATGTATATTCATTGGGACCAATGGTATTCCACCACCTTGCCCCCTAGAGGAGAGAGAAAAGGGCCTACCTTTCCTTGGTTTTGCAATTGATTTCCTTTGTAAAATGTTTTTCGGCTCTCCCAACGCTTTAACACTGAAGGAAAAAATCTTGGAGATTTTAGTATTATCATCCTTTGGCAGTTTCATAATGCCATATTCGGTCATTCCCTCTGGTATTTGCAATACACTATGGGCTAAGGACCTCTGATCGCCAATTGTGATTTGTTATATCAGTGATCGTTGATTTCATTGACCCTTTGTACTATGCTTTGAAATCTCGTTGATCGTCGATATGCCACGCCTTGGACCTTTGAATTTTGCAATCACCGATATCGGTGATCGCTAATCGCACGTTTGATCAGCTTTCCCCTGTTGTTTCTTTGCCAAGACTTCGATTGCGGTTGCGATGAGCCTCCCTTGGTCTTTTCTCTTCGTTTTCTAGCTTTCAAAGGGGCGTCTTCAACATGCTCTAATTTCTAAGCCAGGAGTCCATTTTTGGACTTCCACCTACCATTAGAAATCTTGTTCTGATCACTATCCAACAAAGAGGGTTTGATTAAGCTTTGAGAGAGATTCTGTGGCTTGGGAAATGGCTTCAAACTTCACTTCTCTTTTGCGCTCTTTTCATAGCTGAAAACACATTTAGTAGTGAGTAACAACATTGGCAGTGCCTTGCTAGCAAGGTGTTGAGAACCTGCAGACCAGTATCCTTCACCATTAGGAATGGAGTCAGAAATATAATGAATCAATACAAATTACTCTATTTTGAGTCAAGGATCTTCTAGATGGATTCTACTCATTGATATGTTTCCGTTGATATATGGCACGCCAAGTAATTCTTCATAATTTGAGAGGTATTCATGTTTGAAGTTAGTAACCCCAGTTAGTGGGCTAAAACCCTATGGAGTTGTGGCATGGCACTCATAATTGGTTTTGATCACTGAATAGTCAATAATTAATCATTTTTTAAGCTCCTAAAATCCCTCCAACATTCTTTATAGAAGCCCCTCTCAACTCTATAAAAAGAAATCTCATATATCCTCCAAATGAAGTGATCGTGGCATTTTTGCTATAACTTCATTTCTGCGAAGTCTTAGATTCTTCAATGAAATACCCATGACATGATAATAGAAAAACTTACCTCATCCTACAAAGCATATGTTAGTGCTAAACAAAAACAACAAATTAGAATACAAAGAACCTAATGCAATTAAGAGATCAACATGCATATACAGAAGATACTTACTTGTAGCTTTCCTCTGGTGCACCTTGATCTTTGCTGCCCTAGAAAGTCTGGTCCTTTGCACCCCTTGACAAAACTTGACCTAGTTTTTCTTGCCTTCTAGGAGCATGATATTTAATCTGATATATCTCTACGATTTCAGATCCCCAACATGTGATCTTCGGTCCTATAGAAGCCCTCCTTCTGAGTATGATGAAGAAGGGTTGACCATAGAATAATTTTCGAAGGAGGCAATCAAGCTTATAAAAGAGTTCAAGGCTGAGAAGATCTATTCCAATACTCTTGAAGAACAAGTTCAAGGCCTCAAAATTGAAGTTGAAGAACACAAGTTTATTGAAGAGTCACTTCGAAATAATTTGGAATAAATCAATAATACAGCGACACGAGACCTCAAGAGAGAAGTCCAACAGAAGCAACGAGAACTCAACATGGCATTTGCAGAGATTAGCAGGATCACACAATAGATGCAGAAAGAAAAAATTGAAAGGAAGGAATCTAATCAAAGATACATATCCACCATTGACAAAAATCAAAAGGAATTAGAAACATCCTCAATAGAAATAAGTAGGCTCAAGATTGAAAATGAGAAGCAGAAGGAACAGATACAGGTTCTCAACAGAGAAGTAGAGAAGACCACTCTCCTCAAGCTACAGGTTGAGGAGGCAGAAAAAATAAGGAAGATCTTTAAAAGATGGTTTCAAGAAGATCTTGCTCTAAAGCAAGAAGTACTTGATGCAACTCGTGATGAGATCAACAAACTCAAGGGATCACAAAAAGAATACTTACAAGATAAGACAGATGAAGAAGCGAAAATAAACGCAATTAAAGATGGTAAAGCTTCAGTTGATGAAGGTACAAGCTCCATAGCTTCACAGGATGATTCTAAGAAGGAAGTTGATCAAAGTGAAAATCCAAAGAAGAATGTTGCAATTCCAAAGGACAAGACCAAAGAAATCAAGAACAAAGGAACACAAGAAACTACAACACCGTCTCCAAAGAAGAATGAAAAATATTCCAGGTATGTTCATTTATTTAATGGTTATTGCTTTCTATGTGCTAACTATGGTCATATGGCTAGGGATTGTGAAGTTTTTGACATGTACAATCATTATCTGCAAAACCCTAGAAGCAAGTTTGCAGGATCACGAGACAGGCTCCACGATGATTTTGTAAAAAGAGAATACGCGCTAGATGGGCCAAATATTGAATGTTTCAAATGCCATAACTATCGTCATAGCACTCGTGGTTGCAAATATCAAATGTAATCGCCTATGGACAACATTGAATGCTTCAAGTGTCATAACTATGGGCACATGGCTCGAGATTGTAGGACTAGGAATGTCTAGAAAAGGAAACAGGTACATGAAGACAAAGCATATAACAAGGTTTCAACAATTATGCTTTCAAGATTTGTAAAAGAAAAAGGTCATGAGGAATTAGAAGTTGCTTTAGATAATGATTCAAGTCAAGATGGCTTGTTAGGTGACTCACTATTTTGAACAATCTGGCTTGTTGACCCCTTAATGTTTGTATAAGAGGATTCTATGCAGCAATATATGGCACAAGTCTATGATTGACAGGAAGGTAGTTTGAACAAGATGATGGTTTCATTAAAGGTTCGGGGGGAGCAAAACAGTTGAAGGATTACAAGTTACCATGAACAAGACAAGATTAGTATGTATAGGATATGCACAAGTGGAAGGAATTGATTTCAATGAAACAGAATGGAAGCCATCTAAATGTTTCCCACCTATGCATGTTCAAGAAAAATAAAAGTCTACCAAATGGATGTTAAGTCAGAATTTCTGAATGGAGAATTAGAAAAAGAAGTTTACATCAAACAAACTAAAGGTTTTCTACTATCAGAAAAAGAAGACTATGTTTGCAGGTTAAAGAAGGCTCTGTATGGTCTCAAGCAGGCTCCTAGAGGATGGTATGTTCATCTTAATGGATATCTACGTCAACAAGGATTCAAGAAAGGTACTGTTGATAGAAATCTTTACGTACAGATAGATAAAGATAATTTAACAATCATTGTGTGGATGATATAATCTTTAGTAGCAATGGTCATTGACTAAGTAAGAACTTTGCTACAAAGATGCAAAGTGAGTTCGAGATGTCTTTACTTGGTGAGTTGACAAACTTCTTAGGGCTTCAAATATCTCAGCAAGAGAAAGGAATATTTATATGTCAAGCCAAGTACATCAAGAAAATTCTCAAGAAATTCAAAATGGAAGATTTCAAACCCGTCCTTACTCTGATGGTAACAAGCTGCAAATTAAGCATAGATGACGCATCTAAGGATGTGGATCAGAGGTTGTATAGATCTATGATTGGTAGTCTTCTATAAGTAACAACCTCCCAGCCAGATGTTATGCAAGCAGTTGGACAAGTAGCAAGATTCCAAGTAGCACCAAAATAATCACATATTATTGTCGTCGAAAGAATTCTTCAGTATCTAAAGGGCACAACAGAATATGGTTTGTGGTATCCCAAGGGCAACAATCTCATTATTCAAGCCTTTACAGATGCAGATTGGGCAGGAAGCGTTGATGATCATAAGAGTACTAGTGGAGCAACATTCAATCTAGGTGGTTGTCTCTTATCATGGTTGAGAAAAAAGCAAACCTCAATCTCATTATCTACAGTGGAAGCGGAATACATTGCAGCGGCAGCTTGTTGTACTCAAGTCCTTTGGATGAAATAAACTTTGCAAGATCTTCAAGTACAATTCAGTGAGCCTATTCCCATCTTCTGTGATAACACTAGTGCCATTAGCATCTCCAAGAATCTTGTCATGCATTCAAAACAAACACATTCCGATAAAATATCATTTGGTTAGAGAACAAGTCACTAAAAATAATATCAAACTTGAATATGTTGGTACAAAAGAACAAATCATTGATATCTTCACTAAACCTTTACCTCGTGAAGCAATTGAATATCTTCGCCAGAAGCTTGGGATTCTCCCAAGTTCTCATTAGATTTTCCTTATTCAGAAAATAAAGGGGGAGTGGAAGTGTGTATAGGTCTGTAGGATGGTTGTGTGTCAAGGGGAGTTACCCTTTGCCATTGATGTCAAAGGGGGAGAGAAGGCAGTAGGAAGAGGTGCCATGATCGTAGGGGGAGTACTTGTGTTGCCATCAATGCCAAAGGGGGGGATTGTTAATCTAAAGATGATATGAGGTTGTCATTGATGTCAACCCAAGAAGCACCAGGGGATAACCTGGTCTTACAAGGGAATTTTGACTTGACAAGTTACTCTATTTTGAGTCAAGGATCTTCTAGATGGATTCTACACATCGAAATGTTTCCGATGATATATGGCACGCCAAGTAATTATTCACGGTTTGAGAGATATTCATGTTTGAAGTTAGTAACCCCAGTTAGTGGGCTAAAACCCTATGGGGTTGTGGCATGGCACTCATAATTTGTTTTGGTCATTGAATAGTCAATAATTAATAATTTTTTAAGCTCCTAACATCCCTCTAACATTCTCTATAGAAGCCCCTATCAACTCTATAAAAAGAAATCTCATATATCCTCCAAATGAAGTGATCATGGAATTTTAGCTATAACATCATTTATGCGAAGTCCTACCTTTTGAAATCAAAACCCCTTTGACTTGCAATCCTGATGAATGTCGTGACCGAATTTTAGATATTGGTTTGATATATTTTCAGACATATGATCTGTGGAAGTTAGGGTTTTTGCAGGCTCCTTAATTTCATCTCAATGAAGTGACCTTGGGCAAATCGTCATAACTCTCTCTCTGAGAAGAGGATTGGAATTCTGTAAAAATTGGTGGATAGTGCACGGACTGTACTTTTCTGTATATCAATTTCAAAGCCGAAGGAGGAAACAGTGACATGTGGCACATCGTACAAGTTCGGTTTACTAAACTAGTCCATACTTAGGTCATTGTGAGAGATTGGGCATAACTTTGCCTTGAAGAGTCCAAATCGAGTCAAACTTGTGGCATTGGAAAGAAGACTTAGAGGGATTCTACAAGACCAAAGATCACATGTTGGGTATCTGAAATCGTAGGTATACATCAGATTAAATATTGTGCTCCTAGAAGGCAAGAAAAACTAGATTAAGTGTTGTCAAGGGGTGCAAAGGACCAGACTTTCTAGGGCAGCAAAGATCAAGGTGTAGCAAAATGATGCAACAAAGGTAAGCTACAGGTAAGTATCTTTTGTATATGCATGTTCATATCTTAATTGCATTAGGTTCTTTGTATTCTTATTTGTTGTTTTTGTTTAGCACTGACATATGCTCTGTATGATGAGATAAGTTTTGCTATTATCATGTCATGGGTATTTCCTTGAAGACTTCCTGTAGGTATTATATATTCATCAAGAGAAGACTCAATGCATAATCTAATGTTCTGAAGAATGAGAAAGGGTAGCATGACAAGAGAGGCAATCAAGGTGCAGAACAGTAGCAAGAAGTTCACCACATGAAGTCTTCAAGTGGGCAGCACTGCATACAGACATTGTAAAAGTATCATTGTACAGAGTCATTGTAAAAGCATCTTTGTAAAAGTTGTTCAAGTGTCTATCTGCAAAGAGTTGAAGAGGCAGTGTTGGGAGGTCTAGGATCATCATTAGGTGGTTGTGTCATAGTTGGGGTTATGGTCTAGTGTGTCTTCTTCTTCTACATCATTCAATATCATTGTAAAGTGGACCATCTTCCCTGGTACAGGAGTCCATTCTTCTTATATTATTCTATAGGGTGGTAGGGTGGTGCTAGATTGGTGCATGAAGTCACCAACAGGTTCAAGCCTGTGAAAACTTCAGGGTGGTAGAGTGGTGCTAGGTGAGTTGTAGCTCATTGGGTGTTGGGGCATCCGTTCAGTTGATTACTAAAGAATCTCGAGCGTTGGAGTGTCCATCCAGTAGGAGCTGGAGAAGAATGCTTTTCTAGAATTCTAGGAAGTTGTTACTTCCATTTTAGTTGGGGTTGAATATTAAAGAATTTATTAGAAAAGCGTTCAGTGGTTTTTTACCCGGAGGGGGTTTTCCACCTAAAATCTTTGTGCCTCCTAGGTTCTTTTATTTACTGTTATTACTGCATAAACGTTAATAATAATTGAAGATTAACTAATGCTCTGCAAAGATTTAAAAGTACTAATTACTAAGGAATACTAATTCACCCCACCTCTTAGTATTTTCCAATAGCTTCTTGATGCGAGTAGATGTTTTCTTGGAACGGAGCTCCATAAACATCTTCAACAGGGTCATCAACCTTGAGAATGTCTTCATCGTTAAATGTGTGCATCAATCTTCAAATATAACAATAGGTGGATATATTTCTTTGCAATAGCGATTGAATGCTATATGAAAACGTTTTAAGGAAGATATGTGGCCATGAGGTATTTCTTTGTACCAAACTCTACCATCCTCGTCTAAAGAATATATGAACAATTTCATTTGTACATATTTAAGAAAAATACCATGTTTCCATACATTCATGAAATTCTTTGATGTGCTAGTCAGGCCTTCTATCTGTGCTTCCACTGAATCTACGAAAATAGGTATACCATTCATGAAACCAAGGGACATGATTGGGATAACCAACAATAGAAGAAAAATCCAGTGGGGCAAATTTGATGACTAGGAATTCGGGAATGGCCATTTCGAAAACCTTCCTAGATGATCGATATCAGGTTCAAAGATAGGAAAGTTTTCATCTAATCTTGCATCAGAGCGAGTATGGGGCTACTTGAAAGCCAGGATGATCAAATAGAGAAATGAACAGTGGATTCGCCAGGATTTTTACCATAGAATTGAGACAGTGGAGTCACCAAGGTGAGAGATATTCAACCCACACTTCCCTTCCTCACCTAACAAAGGAAATGTAAAAAATTGTCATACCCAGGGGAAAAATCGTTCAACACATTCCTCGGAAACGGTGCCAGAAAGATGTTGTAGCTTTTAATAGCACCGGAAACACGAGTGCTTCGGGAGATACAAAAAGCTTCCTAGAGACAACCTCTAGGTTGATTGTAGACCAATGCCTAGGACATCTTAAATAAAGGAGTGCATGGAAGATTATCTGTGAGGGGATTTCTGTAGCACTCCAATTGTCACGTAATTAAAAGAGAACAAAGGGGGCTTGGTTCCATAGTCTATCATCTAGGTAAACTCAAGCCAATACATGGGTCCAAATGTTCAGGAGGTAAATTTGGCCAACCCAAAGAGAAATGCCTTGTTGCTGACACACAACAATCATGCAACTTAATATTTCAGTTGTAGTAAAGGTGAAGAGGAAGAGAGAAAGGGGGATATTTGATGCATATGGCTGTAACAAAATGCTAAGCTCCAATGTCTTGGTAGAGGTATGGAAGATTGAAGAGGTGGAATGGTAGAAAATGTGGAGCGCAAATTAAGGTTTCATGCATATACATCATGGGTACCTTTATCACCAAACACTGTGAGTAAATCTGTGCTCATACAAGTACTGCAGGTTAATCTAATAACACAAGTAAATTTGTAATTACTACAGGTATTGTAGGCTATTTAATAACACAAGTAAATCGATAATATACACATGTATTATTCTATGTTTAGAAGCAAAATATATGACCATTAAAGCATGAGACCATTAGCTTCATTACACGATTTTAGTGGGAAGAAAAACATATGAAATGAGATTTACAAAGAGGAAACGTACTGCGCATTGGTCTTCTTGGAATCACCGGAATAGTTTCATTAATACCTGAAGGATCCCAATAACTAGTCCATTACATTCAGCATGTGTATCATTCAAGTCCCTCATGAACAAGCAAGTAGAACCAAAATGGAACCGCAGAATTTAGATCCTCAGGTGCAGAATTTCAAAACCTTTTCTAAGTGTTTATTCCCCCTATTTATAAGAAGAGGGGATCTTTGGTTATAGCTACAAAAATGTATTCGCCAAAGTATCCAGTTTTCTAAGAGACTAGCTGTCTCGATGTGCAAGGTCTGCTGCCCAAAATGATTACAATCGGGATTTGATCCCTTTCTTGAAAACAGAGAGAAATTACATAATAATGAAAAGAAAAGGAAACTGGAAGATGGTGGAGGAAATATCCTTCTGTTGTTCCTGTGAAGGACCCCTGATCGGGCCACACCATTACCACAATGTGTCCTTCTAGCTGCTTGGCCGGTTTTGTCTCTTTTGCCTTAACTGTCAGACTTCTCCACTCTCTGTAGCTGATAGAGATCAACTATGTTTGCATGTCACTGCGCATAAATAGAGTTAGTCCAGACAGTGCTTCATTTCATATCTAAGTGGAGCTCCATGCTAAGACATTAACCCTCCTGAGCCACCCATACTGATTTACTGTTGCACCATACTTCATTCAATGCTTCAGTTGTCAACCCATCCACCTTCAAATCCCTATACCATACCATCGAGGCTTCATGACAGTAGGACTTTTACTCTTAGAGGTGTTGCAAAATGGCAAGTTCCGATGCTCCTTGGCCCCCTTTGGTTTAGCCCTTGTCTACATTTCTTCTTGTATAACCGGGGGGCTACGACCAGGTGCTTAGTTCTCAGGCGCTAGGGCCTTTGGCAATAAAGATTGTGAGGATGAGTCATTTTCAGACAGGGGCATGAGCAGTAAGTGGTAAGTGAGGGGCAGGGGGTGCGAAATAACATGAGAGGGACATGTAGCTTCGGGGCCTGGAGGGGAAACCGCTTTCTGAACCCCCCTTGCCAATAAAGGGAAACATGGCGGGGGGACAAAAAGGCCTGGGAGCCATCGATTTGGGTAGAGTCAATCTGGGTTGTCTAGAGATGGGGGGTGTTTAAGTAATATGTGGCCTTTGGAAGGGACTGACCCGGCATCCCTTTAAGTCTATTGTATAAAATATCACATCCGAGGGAGTTCCCGCATATCAGAATCGCAAGTTGGGAGGGACTTTCGTGGAGGAGGAACTTTGGCCTGTGTGATCTTCGATCTACGTGATCCATGATGTCATTAGTGCCATGTGGAACTTCGTGAATGGTGACACGTGTCACCCCAATATGCCCCCATAGGACCCCTGAAAACGCAAAATTTGTGTGACACGTGTCCTATGTTCTGCCATGTCATGCTGACGTCAGTTGCCATGTGTATTCATTGGGACCAATGGTATTTTTCCACTTGGCCCCATGGAGGACAGAGAAAATGGCCTGCCTTCCCTTGGTTTTGCAACTGATTTCCTTTGTAAAATGCTTTTCGACCCTCTCGGCACTTTAACACTGAAGGCACAAATCTTGGTGGTTTTAGTATTATCGACCTTCGGTGGTTTCATATAGTTGTATTTGGTCATTCCCTCTGGTACTTGCTATACACTATGGGCTAAGGACCTCTCATCACTGATTGTGATTCGTGATTTCGGCGATTGTTGATCGCTGATTTCACTGACCCTTTGTACTGCGCTTTGAAATCCTTCCAATCACCGATATGTCGCGCCTTGGACTTTTGACTTTTGAGATCGCTAATATCGGCAATCGTTGATCACACGTTTGATCATCTCTCCCCTGCTGTTGCTTTTCCAAGACTCTGATTGCAATTGTGATGAGCCTCCCTTGGTCTTTTCTCTTTGTTTTCTAGCTTTCAAAGGGGCAGCTTCAATCTGCTCTAATTTCTGATCCAGGAGTCCATTTTTGGACTTCCACCTACCGTTCGAAAGCTTGTTCCGAGCATTATCCAACATAGAGGGTCTAATTAAGCTTTGAGATCTTCTATGTCTTGGGAAATGGCTTCAATCTTCACTACTCTTTTGCACTTTTTTCACAGTTGAAAACACATTTAGTAGTGAGTGACAACATTGGGTTGAGTTACTAGTCCTAGAGCCTTGGTGTTGAAAATAGCAACAAGAAATGCTAAAAATATCACTGCTATAAATAGCATTTCAGGATACATTCCAATTTTAGTTAGTCCCTAAACTAAAATTGAGAATTAAAATTCGAATTTGATCTTAGCAGTTGTTCGTAAAATAATTAATTAATTCATCTTGAGTTAATTAGTTGTAGAAAATAAAACATGAAGTCTATGTGAAGACCTGCAATAGTTTTCCCTTTGATTAAGGAAGTTATCCCTTGATTAAGGAGATCAGGATGAGTTGTACTTTGAGTTGTAATTATTTAGCTCAGTTAACTGAGCTAAGTCCAGTTAGATTAGTTCCAACAGTGTGTGGAACTAATTGTGATTTCATTTAGTTAATGCACGCCTGCATGTAACTGTTGCACTTCAGATAACTGAATATTCTCTCATAAATAACTCATGCATGTCAGTTCAGTCAGAGAACCAGTTGAGATCAGATGATGGGACAGTGTACTATCAGTTGCAGGAATATTCCATTGAGGATATCTCTTGCATGCAGAATGAATTCATTCCTTGGAGATTGCGCAGTTACTTCTCAGTTTGGTGAGTGTGTGAAGAGGCCTATTCACACAGGTGGCAACATTGGACCCCAGGAGAAACTGCACAAGGAAATAGGAAGCTTGGAGGATTTAAGGAAGGCATATGTTGTGTCTATTCAGTCTGTGAGTTGTATTGAGGGATTGTACTGAGAGCTAGATAGCTTGTGAGCTAAAGCTTTGTGTAATCCGGAGATATTTCCACTTGTGTGATAATACAGAGATCGGGGTTTTTAGCTGAGGCTTTCCCCAGAGCATTCTTTTGTGTTCATGTGTGATTGCTTTCTCATTCTCTGTTATATGTGTTCTATTTGATCTTTCTCAAAATCGATTAAGCTTCCACAAGTTTGTTTGTAGAAGTAGATCAAGTATTTTGCTTTAGTATATTGCATTATCAGGTGATCTATAGTGGGAATTTCTACAATTGGGTGGACAAATGCTCTGGAGCCCAAAAGAAGTTGTGGGTTAAGTTGTTAGCCCTACAGTCTTGGTTGGAACAAACACCCTAGAGCCCTGGATGGCTTGGATAGCGACCAATCTAATGATGGTTTTGTGATGTCCAATCGTGAGGTGGAAACACTATTTGATGGGTTGAGGTGGATGGCCTCTAGAAGCCCTGGATGGTTTTGGATTGGTGTGTTCTATGAGATCCCATATTCATGCTTGGAATATGCAACGAGGGTGAATGGCTGAAGAGATACTTGGCTCAACCATTCTATGGTTGGGTGGAATGTGGAAGTCTCATCCCAGGTTTGGATTTTGCATCATCAATATGAGGTTATTTCTCCTTGTATTTCTATCAATATTATACTAGATTATATGTGGTTTATATGGCTATGATTTCATGAGTATTTTTGTTGCTATTGTGTTGGTCCTTTATGTGTTTTATGACATAATCTAAGTATGGATCTCATCGTGTCTTTACTTGTAAATCAATTATCAATGTATCTATGACCTAATGGATGAAATGGAAGTTGATGTGTTAAGGCATCAATGCTACTTAGCGATTCTCAGCTAAGTATAAGACTGTTATGCTCATATATGTTATTTACACCTATAGATTACATTTTCTTGATATGTTTGATGAAATGCATGTCATGGCTAGTAGGGGTCCAGTCAAGGTATCATTCAAGTGATTTCTTTTGCACTGTCATTTCCTTGTTATTTTACTGTTCTGAAGATGTGATTCAATTTTGGGCAATGACCTGGGCTATGGGCTTGAAAAAGTGGCTCGAATATCGTGGATGTTTGCACAACACTGGCAAAAAAATTCCTTATACACTAGCTTGCAGGATTTTGAGAGCGTCTAGAGGTCCCTGGACACTAGCATGCCCATAGCATGAGAGCGTCCAGAGGTCAAGTAGTCCAAAATGTCAATGGGACCGAGGGGTTGGTTGGTAGAAAGGTTGGGTTGGTTCCTGAGGGTCGTAACGTGGATGTTGGATGTTTGTATGGTGTGCTTTCATCAGTTCCACTTCTTTAACATGACTTAGGAGGTCGAGTCATATCATAGTGGCCTCTTGTTGCATGTTTACCCCGGTTGGCCAGTTGCTTGGGTAGATGTGGGAGGAGGGTGTTACAGTCATGGTATATATCAATGGATATTTTATGACTTTTCAAATCCTGAGTAAGAATGGGCCACACTGTCATCGTTGGGTGCTCAAGTCAATCCTCCATCATCTTCCCTCTTCTCCATATAGTGGATTAGGGGGGAGTGTTCCAAAAGTGCTCTATTGTGGTACATTGATGAGCTGATGTAAAGGCTTCCAACTCTTGAAATTTTGAATGGTCCCACAAGTGAGGCAGTTTTTGCCAATCATATTTCCAGAAGAGTGTTGTGTGACCAGTATTGATCTCCTAGAAGGGATGATTTTGAATAAGACTCCATTTTTCTCATGCCAAAATAAAGATACAAGAACTTATTGGGTGTTTTGTAGCTATTAACTTGTCTGGCTAAGAAGAAATTGAATAATATTTCTTATTCCAAATTTGTTTCCATAGTTGATTGCCTCCCTGGAGCCACCTCAACTAGAGCTTAGCCCCCATTGCCTTGTTAAGCATCTCCATGTCTCTTACGCCCAAACCCCCAACTAGCTTGGGGATGTAGAGTTTTTGGCAAGCGACCAAAAACCATTTTCTTTCTTTCTTAGCTCCTCTCCAAAGAAAATATCTATATAGTGTCATGATCATTTTAAATATTTCTTTAGGCGATACTAAGAATGATAGTTGTTAATTTGGGAGAGATTGAAGGATATACTTCAGAAGGACTAGGAAGACCACCAAGTTGAGTTTGTGGAATGCCCAGTTGTCAAGTTTGTTGGAAAGCTTGTGAACTATGCCATGTCAACAAGTTGTTGCAAAGAGTTTTCCACCAATAGGGATCCTAGGTACTTTGCAGGGAGTTTACCTATTTTGAAATCCAAAAGATGATCCAGATTTCTTTGGAAAACAACATTAGTATTAAACAAATATATATTTGAATTATAAGCATTGATCATCGTACCTATAGCTTCCAAGAAATCATTGAGAATGGTTTTCAAATCCATAGTCCCCCCCACTGTTGGAATTCGGAAGACGAAATGTTGATGAGTGATGGGTAGATCGTTTCCATATAGGTGAATTCCTTGGATGTTAGCTTGATGCCTAACTTTTTTGAGATATTGTCATAGTCCCTTCATTGCAAGAATAAATAGTATGGGGGAAATGGGATTCTCCCTATTGAAGACCTTTGGAAGGGTTAAAAGTCATTGTTTGGGATCTATTCAAAATAATGGAGAAGAAGGGGGTAGAGATTAATGATTTGATCCAAGAGATCGATTTTTCTGAAAACCCAAACGCTTGGAGGGTTAAGAGAAGATAGTCCCAATTAACTGGTCATAATCTTTTGAGATGTCTAGTTTGATAAAAAAATCTTGTCTACTTGGATCTCTTAAAAGAATGGATAACCTCATGAGCTACCACTATCCCATCTAGAATTTGATGTCCTTCAACCAAACATGTCTGCTCTAGTGAAATGATACTACTAAGTAGAGGTTTTAGATGGTTGACAATGACAGTCGATATAATCTTATAAACAACATTATACAAATCAATTGATTTAAAACCATTGGCATTTCCCACTCTATAAGATTTTGGGATTAATGTAATAAGAGTCGCATTTGTTGAAGAATCAAGGGAAATTAGGTGTAGTGTGATTATTCTTGACTTGATAACAATTTGTGGAGTCTTTTTACTTTTTCTTGTTAGATTAATATTCTTATTATTATTATTAATGCATGTGTGTGTACTTCATCAAACTGTTATCATAAACATAAGAACAAGAACACAAGATGTTGGTTATCTGCCAGGGCCAAAACCTCTTCTCTTGAGAGGAAAACCCTTCGGTAAATTTCTCTTATTGAAGCTTCTTATTTATCAATGCCAACCCTAGACCCCTGACTAGAATGTCCTCCAAGAACAAGTCAAGTCCTTCCTGCTTTCTGCACTTTGTTCCCTGGCACTTCGTCTTCCTTCTTCAGGCACTTTGCTTCCCAACACTTCATCCTTCTTCTCGCACTTGATAGTACTCCTTTTTAGGTATATTTAATAAGAGATATTCCTCTTTATTCCTTGGTAGATTCCTTTACATATGAAGAGTACTTTATCCTTCCTCCATCTGAGCCTTTTCTTAAGATGTAGTTACAGACTTGATATGACAGCACTACAGCCCTAATTTCTCGCATGTGTGGGAGGTCTCCTCTATACTTTTGTTGCTTTCTCCTTCACTTGAGAGATTGTCTTATTCGCTTGAGTAGGAGGCCTTATAGGCATAGGTTACTAACCCAAACCATGAGATATATATGATTGTTATCTTGTTGTTGTAATGATTGTAAGGATGCTTTTGTTTCTCACACGTTTGATTGTTTTATACCCTAGAAAATAGTCCTCTTAACTTTGGCCTAAACTTCACCTTGTACGTTGCACTAGAGGCTCCCTTTCTTGTCACCTGTTCATCCTTTACTCGTTCCTTTACTTTGTTGATCTCAGATGTGGATTATGTTGTCTTTGGAGGAGTGGATAGCCTCTATTTATAGAGGATTGTCCCTCCTTTAGGCTGACTTGAACGCCAACTTGCATTTTCTCGGCCAACTTGCTATATTTGCTTCGAATGGCTTATTTGGTGGTGTCTTTGCTTTGGAGGAGACTTGACTTTGCTTGGAGGTGAATTATTTGACTTTAATACATAAGTATACCTATAGTAACATGCCCTTAAGGTCTTCAACATTTTTCTTTTGACTATTTGACTCACCTTTAGCATTTTAACATGTGCTAGACCTATTTAAATGAGTAAGAAACTCATTGACATATATTATAAAAATAATTTTTCTTTTCTTGAATAAATACAAATTTCAAAAGTACATTTATGAAGATTGGACCTAGTTACATTTCCTTCAACACTCCCTCTTAACTAGGGAGTTATTCATACAACATTACAAGGTGTTTGGATATGTTTCAATCTTAAAGAATTCACATAAGAGAAACCGAATTGGGAATCCATCTATTATAGATCATAGTAACCAAAATTGTTTCCATAGCAAGGCCTTAACTAATAGCTCTATCTCTCAATAGATCAGAACACAATGTTTGTGAGAGTAATGACTTATAGACATCTTAGTCATTGTCTCCCAAGGTACATACCCACCCGAGTGTTCACTTAGTATAACCTTCTAGGACTATTCTTATCTTGGGTTCCCAGCCCTCAAAAAATATTGGTCCTCTTGCCTACCCTTGTCTTGGATACCCTACACATCCTAAAAGGGTATCAGATGCTAGATGATTACCCAATCCTCCCACTTTTTATTCCCGAGTGAAGACAAGAATGTTGTGTCTATCTCTCTCTCTCAAATGAGGAAGACATGCCCAAGTATCCTATGACAAGGTACTTGTCCAAGTTCCTTTGTAATTGGGAACTTTTTATAACTCCCTCTTAGCTAGGGACTTGTCCATTCATCATAAACTTCTTCTTTGTGGATCCTCCAATTGCTCGATCTCATTCCTTCCTTTGATGTCATGAAGGCTTTGTTCGAACTTCTTCTTAGTAGGGCACCATCCATCGACCACTTTCCTTCAAGGTTTGTCATGTCATTGCTTCCTTCGTGGAAAGTGGCCTTCTTGTCATATGTAAGGTTCTCTTGTCATCTTGTTATTCTTTGTCATCTTTTCTATGCTTCATACTACTCTTCACATGGATGCTTCTTTGTACTTGCTTATTCCCATGCTTTGATCTAGTAGCCCTTCATGAATTCATCTTGATATTTCTTGAACATTAAATGTTGCTTTTGTTGGATGGCTTATTCATCATGACATCTTGGTAGAGTAGAATCAATTATCTGCACCTTTCATATCTCCAAGGCCTTCATAGGTGTCAAGGGTCCTTTGATCTGTTTCTTCCTTTATCATAGTTGTCATGCCTTCTTTTGGGAGATGTCTTCAAAGTATCTTATCAAATAGTGATTCTTGGTGTTCTTCACATGCTCAATATCTTTCTTCACTTTCTTCTTCTTGGATAGATTGGTCAACCACCTTATGCTCCTTGTGAGACCACTTCTTCATTGCTTTCTTCTAGGACTAGTCAACATTCCTTCTTCACTTGCTTCTTAGTCAGCAATATTATACTCCTTATGTGAGTATTTCTTTTGTTGACCTTCATTGCATTGTAGTACATGCCTCCATGCATGTCATTGGTGAAAGAGATCCTTTCCTACTTGATCAGGTTATAGAACTATTCCCATGACTTAATAATATCCATATGATAACATGACTAAACTTTGATGCATACATACCTCATCTTGATTCTCCTTTGATCATCTTATCTTCACTTGATTGTCCATGGTGTGGCCCTTCCTGCTTCATCGTAGCTTACCTGCATATCATCCTTTTCTTGAATCCCATGAATGTGACTCCTAATGAGACATCTGCTTTTGCTTATGAATCTTCTTTTGAAGATTCCATCACAGGATCTCGAAGACCCTTATCTTGCAAGTGTTTCTTTTTTATGGTGGAGGTATTCTAAGATTCTTAATCATGATCAATTTTCTTTCATTGTAGATGAGGTATTATTCTAGGCATGCTCATTCTACAGAAATATCTTGAGCTATATCTACCATTCTCCTATATTCTAGAAGATATTTCTAACCATGCATTTTGTTTTATTATAAATGCTCCTTCTACATGATGATTTTGAATTATATGTACATCATGCTTCTAGATTCTAGAAGGTGTTTCTAGCCATGCAATTTTATTCGATTCCTACATGTTCCTATACTACTCAAATCTTTGAAAGAAGACTTTAAGTAAAGAAGTAGACTTATGCATAGTAGAGATCTGGAGGATCTTCCTTCTTTTGCTTCTTGTATTCTTCTTTAGTTTAGGACAATTCCTTTTGTAGTGTCCATATTTTTGGCATCCATAGCATTGGATTTTGGACATTTCGTTGTTGTTTGTTCTTTATGGACCAAATTTGCCAAAATTTCCATTTCTCTTGGTCACGGTAGCAAATGCTTGCTCCTTTGATCCCACATCCTCTTTTGCTTTGAATCTTGTTTCCTCTATCTTGCATCATTTCACTTAGTGGGTCGGCTTCCTTCTTGGAATATATGCTTGATGAGGAGTTGCCCCAATCCTTAGGTAGAGCATTGAGTACTACAGTTGCCATTTCCATGTCGAACATGACTTCCCCTAGCACCTGAAGTTGATCCCTCATCTCAAAGATATTCATGAAGCATGGAGTTATTCCTTCCTTTTATATCTTAATATTATACAATTCATTTCATAGAGATATCACTTCTCCAGTTGTGGTTACTGAGATATAGCTCTAATATTTTATCATAGATTTCTTTTGATGTTTCAAGTTTGGAGACATAGCGAAAGAGAGAACCTTTGATGGATTTTATTAGATTCCTTTGAGCTCTTGTCTCATCCTTATTATACTTTGCTAAGGCTTGATTTTTTTCCTTAGCAAGAATAGTAACATTCTCTTTAATGTGTTCTACGAGTTCATTCTCTTTGAGAAATAAATAATTCCTCTTCTTCCATGCATGAAAGTTATTGGTACCTACCAATTTGTTGCTTTCCTTACAAAAAGACATTGATGTATATTCTGAAGGGGACATATACTTACTTGATATATTTTGAGATATAGTGGACTTGATTTTTCTTTTGAGACTTAATGGCTTCCCTTCCTTAGATCTTGATGTTATTCAAGTTTCTTTCTCCAAGTGAAATTGCTTGATGATGAGATTTTCTTGATGACTTGTAGCTTGATATATGTCCTTCTTTGATTTGCTCTTCTTGTAGGTGTATTTATGTAAGGCTCTTCTTCTTGCTTTGTAGTCTTGCTTGATGAGTGATGGATGGTAGACTTTCTTGTCCTTTGATTTGATTGAGACTTCTTGGCAAGATGCTTCAACTTTTGTAGATGTCCTTCCTTGATGAGTATTCTTAAGATACCCGTTCCTTGATGTGTCACCTTACCTATGATACCATGTTGAAGAATCAAGGGAAATTAGGTGTAGTGTGATTCTTCTTGACTTGATAACAATTTGTGGAGTCATTTTACTTTTTCTTGTTAGCTTATTCTTCTTCTTCTTATTATTAGTGCATATGTGTGTACTTCATGAAACTGTTATAAAAAACATAAGAATAAGAACAGAAGATGTTGGCTCTCTTCTAGGGCCAAAACCTCTCTTATCTTGAGAGGAAAACCCTTCCGTAAATTTCTCTTATTGAAGCTTCTTATTTATCAATGCCAAACCCTAGACACCTAACTAGAATTTCCTCAAAGCACAAGTCAATTCCTTCCTCCTTTTTGCACTTTGTTCCCCGACACTTCGTCTTCCTTCTTTCGGCAGTTTGCTTCCCACACTTTGTCCTTCTTCTGTGAACTGATAGTATTCCTTGTTAGGTATCTTCTATAAGAGATATTACTATTTGTTCCTTGGTATATTCCTTTACATATGAAAAGCACTTTATCCTTCCTCCATACGAGCCCTTTCTTAAGATGTAGTTGCAGACTTGATATGGAAGCACTGCAACCCTAATTTCTCTCATGTGTGGGAGGTCTCCTCTATACTTTTGTTCCTTTATCCTTCGCTAGAGAGACTCTCTTCTTTGCTTGATTATGAGGCCCAAACCATGAGATATATATAAATGTTACCTTTCCGTTGTAATGATCGTAAGGATGCTTCTGTTTCTCACACGTGTGACTATTTTCTACCCTAGAAAATAGTCCTCTTAACTTTGGCCTAGACTTCACCTTGTATGCTGCACTAGAGGCTCCCTTTCTTGTCACTTATTTACCCTTTACTCTTTCCTTTACTTCACTAATTTCATAGGTGGATTGCGTTGTCTTTGGAGGAGTGGACAACATTTATATACAAAGAATTGTCCCTCCTTTAGGCCGACTTGCTATCTTTGCTTCGGATGGCCTCTTTGGTGGTGTCTTTGCTTTGGAGGAGACTTAAATTTTCTTGGAGGTGACTTATTTGACTTTAATACATAAGTATACCTATAGTAACATGCCCTTAAGCTCTTCAACATCTTTCTTTTGACTATTTGACTCACCTATATCACTTTAACATGTGCTAGACCTATTTCAATGAGAAAGAAACTCATCGACATATATTTTAAAAATAATATTTCTTTTCTTGAATAAATAAAAATATCAAAAGAACATTTATGAACACTGAACCTAGTTACATTTCCTTCAACAACATTGAGATCAGGTCATATCATTTGTGAGTTTCGGGATTCTTCAATAAGAGCATGAACCCTTGGGCCTAAGAAATACAAAAAATCTTTAAAGAATTTCATCGTGAAGTTGTTTATCCATGTATATCTATTCTTTGGCATCGCCATCACCACTTCCACTTCTACAAATGACACTTCTCGCATTAGAGCTACATTCTGGGTCAAAAGAATCAAGTTTGGGATATGCGAAGTAATTATTTGGATGTCAGATGATTTGTTGGGACTAGGATCCGTTAGTAGGGACTGATAGTAGGAGACAAGATCTTGCTCCAACTTTTCATGTTGCACAAAACCTTGATAAGGAGAAGGAAAAGATCATGTTGTTATGTCGATGATTCAACATTGCTTTAAGGAAAAAAAAAATAGATCTCCTTCCTTCAATCATCGCACGCATGATTTTTGTTCCCAGAGGGTTTCTTCCTACTTCCTTCATTTCTTTATTTTATTGATCAACTATCCCTCTTTCATTACCAGGGCATCCATGCATCCACCTAGAATAATCTATTGATGCACTTATTGCATACAAGATTCCAGGATTTGTTTCTCTTTGAGGATATGGCAAAATTATTTTTTGTTCCATTCTTTGCGTTTGAATTTAAATTCTCTAAGCTTAAGTTGAAAGATATGCATGTTGTTTCATCCTTGGACCTATATTTCCTCCCACCAACCCTTGGCTTTGGGCAGAAAATTCGCATCTTGAAGCCAAAAGCTTTCAAATCTTAAGGGCTAATTATAAGGGTCACTTTCAGATCTAGTTCCAACCTAATTGGACATGGCATGAGCCGATACTTGGAAGAATGGTTGCTTAAGCAAAAATATGAGGCTTTTGACATTATAAATTGGTTCAATCTACTGGCCACCTAATGTTTCTCTTCCCTACAGTTGTTCTAGGTGTAAATATCGTCAATAGTGTTCAAGTTTGCCACATGGAGTTGATTTAGGAGCTCAAAAAAATGTTATGCCTATAATGCAAACTAGCAGGGGATCCCTAAAGGGAAAATGCTAGGCCAAGGGCAATAAATGGAGACTTAGCCCACTGTCACCTCAGTTAAGGCTCCCTTCTATTTATAGACTTTCACTAATGGGAGGAGACTCGGTATATTATGGAGTCACCTATGAAGCATAACTAAATGAAAGGATGTATAGTGACCCAAATAATCCCTTTCCCGAAAGAGTTAGAAATATAGAGCATGCTTGATTTCTAAATAAGGTAAAATGTCTTCTAGGGAAAGGAAGGGATGATTTTAGGGTTAGGTTAATGGGATATGACTTATGAAGGAACTTCGTAATCCCTAAAATCCTTATTATAATTGGTATCTTGGATGGTCCTTGAAGAATTAACTCTCCAAAGGAATGGGACCACAAGGGACCAAGTGAACCGATCTAAGATGGGTGAAAGAGTATGACAACCAGTGATGTTCTTACCCTATACAAGATGGGAGAAAGTATAAAAGAAATAATTTTCACTTGAAGGTGTTGATTTGATCCTATGAGATACTAGCCTTGGGGATGTTAAGCCAAGGTTTGATCCCAAAGCTAAGGCTTGGATTTTCTCCCAACTCCATAGTTGGAATGGCTACAAAATTAGAGGAGATCTTGGGGAAACACCAGCGTAGGAGGCCCTAGGAGATCAAATTTTTTTGAGGGCTAGCTTGTCAGGAAATTGATGCCCTAGGTGCCCCAACTTGGCTACACATAGAAGAAGGTGAAAGAATCTGATTTTTGGTGACCACCTTTGGTAGATCAGTGCCTTAGTCTTTGGGAGAATGGATTCTATGATGAATATGAGTAGTATTTCTTGGTTTCCAATCAAGGAGGCCTCAAGACCACTTCACTAGCCTTCTAGGTCAAGCAGACACAATCTTGCATCTTTTATACTTCGGTGCACAAAGGGAATGGCTTATCAAGGTCAAATTCTTTGATAGAATTACCCCTAGGAGATTTCATTCATATTACATGGCTCATACATTGAGAGATGTTATAATAGAGACAAAATTCCACAATTTTAAGCAGTAAATGCATGCACCAATTAGCCCTAGAACAACAAAAAATCCCAATACAATGTATATGACAAAGTGAAACAAGAATAAAATTAAAATCATGTACTTACATGTAACAAAATGTATCCAACCATTCACAATTGAAAGGAGAGAAGCTCCAAGAGAAGATAGACCAATATTCACACATCAAAATTCATCCATAAAGCTCCAATTCATCCTCAAGAAAAAGTGTGAAATTCTCAAGAGAGAGAAGAGATCCAATCGAAAGTGATGATGAGAAAATGAAATCATCTCACTTGTATTTATACACAACCTAAGAGTTCGAATTAGCCTCCTTGGCCTACATTACCCCCAAAAATAAAATAATGTTCTAATAATTCAACATTTTGTGACAAGCCCACAAAACTAGCTCATAAATGAAAGAGTAAGCCTCTAAAGAGGTCAAATAATAATATATGCATGTTGTACGGCCCTCTAAGAGGCCTATTGAGGTGCATGGGTACCACAAGGAAGAATAGGACCCTCAAAAGAAGTGGGCAAGTGGTTTCCCCCTTATAATGACCTGTGGTGCTCCAAATGACATGTGGGGGCACACAAGTGTCCTCATAGGTATCCAAACAAATCGAATATGCATGTAGATCACTTACATGGGCTAGAATGATGGTGTAGGTGATTCCACATCATCATGCAAGTCCTTGACCATCTGCCAAGTGTATGGTGCAATTCTGGGGCCAGTTGGACATGATGGGTCAGGTGCATCTTCCTTGTCCAATAAGTGAACCACAAGAAATGTATAAATAGTTGTGGGGACCCATGGAGTGTTTTCTGCTACGATGGAGGCCCATGGATCTCAACGCAAACCCTACATGTGCCAATTCAGCCCTTTGGAGGATTAGGACCACGTATAGGGAGACCATCTACAATCCTGCATAAGATCCAATGCATCCCCTAGCCTTCCAGTACAACAATTCATTAGAGAAATTGAGTAAATGAGCTTACCAATCATGGACCATAGATGGGGACTTCATAATGTCATTCACTTCCATAATGGGCTTTGAGATGTGCCAATGTCTCCTAAAATCCAAATGGGGTTAACCAATGATCCTATTAGGTGGTTTCTAGTTTTAAAGGGGATAATATAGTCAAGGTACATCCTCAAAGGGTGGTGGCATGTTACAGATAGGTAAATGAAGTGGGGAATGTGAAGGGGCAGCCCTGGGTCACATGATGGGGTACAAGGGTAGCTAATAAGAGGGAATACCACGCTTGGGTTTATAATGTATAGGAGGGAGCAATCGTGGTACATGAGGTGCCCCTGCCTTAATTTTTCCACACTTCTTTATATTCCTTTTGCCTTTTTATGTTTTTCTTTGATTATTTTCTCAGGCACAAGGGGTAAGAGCATGATGTATAAGATATAGCAATGACTACCCCCTTTTAAGGTGGGGCGGTTCATTGCCCACCAGGGGTTGGGATAATCTAGGTTCCTATATGATGAAGGAGGTTCATAGAACATGTAGGAACCAGGGTGATGGCCATGATGATGGGGTAGAGCTCATGTATTTGATTTTTCCCACGTGTTAAATGTTTTTGTCCCGGTCATCTTTTCCATTTTGTGGTACACTTTCCTGTTGAATGTGGCCATATATGAATTTATCTTTCGTTTTAGTTGCTTCAACCTCTAGGATTCATTCTAGGCCATTACCCAAGGTGTGGGCAAGGGGAAGGTGCAAGCTAACCCTATTTGGATCAAGTGGAGGAATGTGGACCCAGGTGGGAGAAACGATGAATGGGGTAATAATGAATGGAAATATGGTAACATAAGCAGATAAGGGAGTTGGACCACGCAACCAAAAACAAGGTTTCCCAAGAAATACCGTCCCTAGATCCAAACTATCATTAAAAGAGATCCCACAAGACTAGAATCCAAGGTCAATACCTAAAAGGGGTCTATGAGACAAGAGCACAGACCTAGTCCATTCTTTTCATCGAGTCCCCCTATTAATCCATGCCCAAAAGTGTCCATGATAAGAAAACTACTCTACTCAATTTCCAAATGAGAAGGCATGCCTTTAGGTTCGAGGGTCCCACCTTCAAATATACGATCATGGAATATGGGTGAGGGACCACATGTTTGGTGATGAGCCCTAGTACAAGAATGTTGCAACTCCCAAGGCTACCAACTTAAATGATCAACCCAGGGTTCGTACAAACTTAAGTGGTGTCGACACTATATGTGCAGCATACAATGTGTCCTTCTTTCGTTGATCTGATGTAATGGATTGAATGTCATGAAATCAAAGCCTAAATTAATTGCAGAAATGGAAATGTTACTTTGAAAAGAAATTAATCCTAGGCAAGAACAACAATTTGTAATTGAAATCCTAAGAGCATGAATTGAAATAAATAGGCCTAATATACTTTGTAAAAAGGCATGTCCTAATTGGTGTTTATTCTTCCTCAATCATGGAATTAGAGCCTATGGGTCATGATGCAAGCCTAAGATCAAAAAACCAAGTTTTTGGAGCAAATATGGTCAAGTTTACACGTGCTACAAGAGTGCTACAAGAGGTTGCTATAAGAGAAATAGAATTGCTACAGGAGCAGATAATTCACCGAATTACCAAGTAAATCAAATGAAAAAGGGATGGGACAAATTTTTTTATTGATTAGGATTTATTAGGTCTCCATTCCAAGTAGAATCACTCCAAAATACCCTTGTTAACATATGCTAAAAATAGCATAAAATTACTACTCTAAAAACTCAAAATTCAAGAACTGGTGAGCTAGTTAACCAACCAAATGCCTAACCTAATCAAGTGAAAATGCTATGGGGTAATTTTTTTTTATTAACTTGATTTTTTTTATGATCTAATAAAACTAGTATCAACTCAAATGAAGCTCATCAAAACTTTCTAAAAAAACAGAAAATTACTATTATTTTGCTACAAGGACTTCCAGGAAATCTAGATTTGTGAACTAATAAACCAATCCAAGTTGGTCAATGAGGAATATTACTTTTAAAAGATATTTTAAGGATGCATAATGCTTGCGAATCTATAAATAACCTGTAAAACAACTCACTTCAATCATTTAACCCAATCCTATAGCAAAAGAAACATCAATATTAAATGCAGAAATAGGAAAAACAAGAATAGGAGATGCATGTGAATAAGAAGTGAAAAGAAGAAAGAAAAATTGTACAAAAGGCTTTGAGGCTCCTCGGATGGCCAAGCCCAAGGATACTTAGAGTCCTATGAAGGAGAACAATCTTTAGAAGCTAAAAATGGCACCAAACTTCATTATTTAAGTCAATCCAAGTACATCCCTGCTAGAAATGAAAGTGGCGTTGCAAAAATAAGAGTTTTCTCCACAAAAAGACTAAGAAATACATTCCCCTAGAGGCCAATTCGAATTGGTACTTATACAAATTGATAGGAATCCTTCTCCTTGAAAGGAGGAAGATTTTCCCTCCAAAATGCCTCAAATAGTGGATCTGGTTCCCAACACTAGGAATCTGTGTTAAATGAGAGGGAACCCATACCTAGATTTTCTCAATTAGTGGAGCTCCACGATTTGTCAATAATTTCATGATATTTTTTCATTTATTATCCAATATTGATCCTCCTGTAGCAAGGAGAAAGTCCCTAAACTATCTCCTCCTCCAACTCTTAATAATCTGCCCAATATTCTTACAATATTCTACAAAAAAATTAATACTAGGCACAAATATGAAAATATCTCTAACCCTTCCTAATGAACATATTAAAGCTATTAAAAACATTATTTAGTGTAGAAGGAGAGATTTAATATAACCTTTATGTGCCTAGGAAAGTTTAGATGGGCCTTGATTTGTGTCTACTTTATAGGCCCATCATACCCCCCTACTGAAACTGTTTCTCATCCTTTGAGCAACCTATCTAACTTCTTGCCCTGTTGTTCTTCTTTTATGCCTCATGTGTCTTTTCATGCAATTCCCTTCCTTAGCTCAATGGAATATGATTTGGATGGTGGCCTGCATTCCATGGCTTCCATGGAGAGGCTTGACATAGTGGCAAGTTGTACCTCTTTTTCTGATCCGAATTGGATCATTATATTATTTGTCATCCATCTCGATGCATTTGGAGTGGAAAAAATGGACGAATCATCTCACAAACTATTTTTATCGGCAGGAACTAGTTTGGCAAAATGGGGTCTCAAACCTTCTAGAGCATTTTGAGGCATCAAATGACCTTTTTTGGGGGAAAAACTTTGCCTCCTTCACATATTGCCTTCTTATGCTATTCTACACGCATAAATCTTTCCAACGGCACAAGAATCACGTCAATCGGAGTCTGTATGCAAACGTTGTGCCACTCAGGAGTTGACCTTCCTATTTTCACACCTTATTTAGGGAGGATGTCGCGTCAACCCCCTTTATTCATGGAAAAGAGGCTAGCCACATGTTTGTGATGTAAAATACTTTAGAAGAGTCTATTTTGTAACTCTAGTTAAGAGTTGATGTAGTCAAACTTAGCCACTAGTAGGCTATCGGGCTATGTTATAACCAGACCACTAGGAGGAAGAGGCATTTCATTCTTTCGAGAGAATTTTGTTCCATAGTTGAGCAAAGATAGCCAAGAGAGATAGGAAGTAGAGCACACAGAAATGATTTGTGCACTGTAGAAGCCCACAGACCACATACATTACTTCTTTGTATCTACAACCATATTTCCAGACAGAGAAAGAGAGCGAAGTGGCCTCACCTTCCAGATAGGTTTTCTCCCGAAAGGGTTTCCCAGAGAGCATATCTTGTGTATTATGAGTGTGGGACCTTATTTTTTCATTCTCTACTTTTATACTTGGTTTACTTTTACATGCATGCATTAATTACAATTAATTTTACAGATCTAGAATTAAATAAAACTATAATAGTGTAGAAACTCATATTTTTAATACAATATTATCAGATATGTTGTGACAAATTGTCCAGTGGAATATCCACGGTAGTTTACGAATCATTTGGTATCAGAGCAGGTTTCTTTGGGTATTTTGTGGAGATTGCAGGGATCTAGATCGGCGAGGCTGAAAATCGTAAAACCCTAATCATGGGCAATGAATCTGTAAATGAACCTCATGATCCTGCAAAGGTGAGGTTTTCGCAACTCGAAGAACAAGTCATGGATATAAACCACAATGTCAACCTCCTCATGGTGTCCCTAAGTAATAAGCTAGGGATATTTGGAGAAGAAGGGGGTTCGAATGTAGAGGATAAATCATAAGGGGGATCAGGAGATTGGGAAGACACAGATAACCAACCAAAGAAAGAACCCGAAAAATATCAACCCAGTTTGAGTACCATGAACCAATGCTTATTTGAAGTGGAAGAAAAATTCAATATCAAGCCATACCATGGTGATAGCGACGCTCTGAAGCTGAACCACTAGTTGCAAAAACTGGAAGTTTATTTCAGTGTCCATAAGATTGAGGAAGGGAAGAAGACTTCATTCGCGCGGCTAAAATTGGAAGGCCATGCACTAAGTTGTTGGGAGAGTCACACGAAAACCCTAAGGTTGGAGGGAGAACCTATAGCGACTAAGTGGGAGGATTTCAAAACCCTCATTAAGTCACATTTTTATCCCATTAGGTACGTGGAAAACCCATGGATCCGGTGGCAATACTTCAGGCAAAAGCTAGGCCAAAGAGTGCAGGAGTACACCACATAATTCAGAAAGATGGCTATAATGGTGGGTATCTCTCCAAAGAACCCAGATGTACTCCTCAAGTATTTGGGGGGTCTGCACTTCAATTTGCATGAGAAAGTGATGTTGTTCAAGCCCAAAATGGTGGATGAGGCTTCTGTATAGGCACAGTACCTGGAGAACATAGGCCTAAAAAGAGCGCAATCAAGTGGATCGAAGCAAAAGGAGAAACAAGATGCTTCTAAGGATGAGAAGAAGAAGAAAAAAGGGGGAAAAGATAAAAATATCAGCCATAACACACCAATGCAAAGATCCTAGCAACCACTACAACATTGACGGACATATAGAAGATAAGTGTTGGAAGGTGCATCGAGAGCTAAACCCAAAGAATAAGAAGAAAGATAATAAGAAGAAGAATCTAATGTCCACTGGTTCGAGCAAACAAGTTGAAAGCAGCTTAGACGTGGATGAGAATATTGTATGTACGTCAGTGTAGAAGGAGGTGAATCTGAGTAGCCTTCAACAAAAGGAAGAGAAAAAAATGACCAAACTCTTCCATGTAAAGATACAGGTCAAGAAGATGAAGATTGATGCTCTGTTTGACTCAGGATTGTAGGCAAATCTCATTGCCGCAGATCTGGTAAAGAAGTTGGGCTGGAAATTCATGGTCATCCAAACCCATATCCACTGGGATGGGTACATAAGGATGTAGAGATGAAGGTAACAAAACAATGAAAAATTAGATTTTCTATCAGTGTTGATTTTATTGATGAAGTAGATATGGATGTGGTTCCCCTTGATGTATGTGGAGTTGTGCTTGGGATTCCATACATGTACATACGTGATGCAATATTCATGAGGAGAGCTAACCAGTACTGGCTCATTAAGGATGGAAAATTGTTCATCACCAATGCACACAAAGGCAAGTCAAAAATTTCACTGGTAAGTGCCACCCAGGCCAAGAAATTGATCAGTTCCAGAAAGAAGTATGTTTTATTGTTTTTAAGAGAAAATCAGTCTATATATGAGCCAATAAGAGGCAAGGCATCCCTAGAGGGGTAAACTAAGAAACAAAAACAACAATTGGAGGAGTTTCTACAAGCATACGAGGAAGTGTTCCGAGAGCCTAAAGGGTTACCCCCTAAGAGAGAAGTGGAGCACGAGATCTAGCTATTTCCATTCTCCCCATTGCCAAATATCAGGTTGTATAGGTAGTCTATTATAGAAGCAAGTGAGGTGAAGAAAGAGTTGCAATAGCTATTGGAACAGGGTGTCATTCGACCAAGTACATCACCATGTGGGTCACCCATCATCATTGTGCTGAAGAAGGATGGGACTTGGCGGAAGTGTATAGATTACATGGCATTGAATAAAATCATGCTTAAGAACAGATACCCCCTACCCAGGATAGACAATTTGCTAGATCAGCAAGCAAAGTATTTCACCAAGCTTGACTTGAAGTCTGGACATCACCAGGTTCGAGTCAAAGAAGAAGATACATGGAAGACCACCTTCAAAACGAGGTAAGGTTTGTATGAGTGGTTAGTTATTCCATTTGACCTATGTAATGCACCAGCTACATTTATGATATTAATGAATGTTGTACTACGCCCTTTTATAGATTCATTTGTTATTATCTATTTGGATGATATACTGGTATATAGTGCTACCTAAGAGGAGAATATTTCACATTTGACACAGGTGCTGGAAACATTGAAGAAGCACCAACTACTAGCAAATTTCAAGAAGTGCCAATTTGCGCAGCAGTCCTTGGTGTATTTGGGATATGTGATTGGTGGAGGAGAATTGAAGATAAATCCTTCCAAGATGGAGGCCATCATGAAATGGTTGGTGCCTACTAATGTTATAGAGGTTAGGAGTTTCATTGGGGTAGTACAGTACCTGAGGAAATTCATAGCCTCGTTTTCAGCGGTAGCAGCACCGCTCCATGCCATAACAATAAGTGGCAAAAGTTTCCATCGGGAAAAGTTCAACAGAAGGCTTTCGATGAGTTAAAGAAGAAAAACAATGAAGCACCAATTCTAGCATTACCAAACTTGCAATGACCCTTGGAAGTGGAGAGAGATGCAAGTGGGTATGCTATGGGAGTTTTTTTTATGCAAGGAGGAAATCACATTTGCTACCATTCTGAAGAATTTCGTGGGGCAGTTCTTAACTACCCTACCTACGATAAGGAGCTCTACACCATGGTGCAAGTTGTGAAGAAGTGGAAGCACTATCTTATGGGAAAGGAGACAATAATCCACATGGATCGCCAACCATTACAGTACTTGTAGGCCCAGAATAAGCTACAACAGACCAGGCATTACAAGTGGATGGGGTTTCTACAACAGTTTCATTTAGTGATCAAGTATAATAAGGGAAGCACAAACAAGCTGGCTGATATGCTTTCAAGGCCACATGCATCAAAGATTACAGCTTTGGGTACTCTTATACACATGAAGCCATTCACCAATGGTGCATACATAGAGGCATATTCATAAGATGAGGACTTCAAGGAGGTGTATCAACTGTTGCATGGTTAGAGTCATGTGTGCAATGCTGACAACATTGTTGACTAAAATCTCTAGGATGGGTTACTCTATAGGCTGGATAAGCTTTATGTTCCTAAACGTGAGCGTTTGCAGTTGATTAGAAAGACTCACAACTCCAAGGTTGCAGGGCACTTTGGTGTAGGGAATATAGTGGCTAACTTGCAGAGGTATGTATATTGGCACAAGATGTAAGAGCAAGTAGCTAGGTTGATAAGAGGACACATGCTTTGTTGTACCAGCAAGCCTAGCAACAGGAAACGGGGTCTATATCATCCCTTACCTATACCTACTCGTCCTTGGGAAAACATTTCCATGGACTTTATGGGAGGTTTAGTGAAAACCAAGAAGGGACATGACCACCTATTCATGGTATTTGATAGGTTTAACAAGATATGTGTTCTGATGCCCTATAAAAAGACCATCAGCGGACAAGAAGCAACAAACTTGTTCTATGGACAGGTTTGGGTACACTTTGGGATACCAAGGAGCATCATTTCAGACAAGGATACAAGATTTCTCAGTGCATTCTAGACTACAATGTGGGAGAAGATGGTCACGAAGTTGAAGAGATCTACAATTTTCCATCCACAGATGGATGGCTAGATAGAAGTAATCAATAGGAATTTGGTGAAGCTTCTGATGGATTACAACCAAAAGCAATCAAAGACTTGGGATGAAAATCTGGTATATATACAACATTTTTATAACAGAGTAGTCCACACTTCTATAGGAAAGTCCCCATTTTAAACTTATTTTGGATATTTTCCACCTTCACCTTTGGATATTGCATATGGGCAGCAAGGAGGAGTGAAGGAATACCTTACAGGAGATGCTTTGAGGGTTGAAAAGTTTATAGAGAATATCAAGTAGATCCATCTATAGGTACAGGAAACACTACAAAAGTCACAGGTAAAGTATAAGTTCAGTCGTGATCAACATAGAATAGAGAAATCATTCAAGGTGGGAAACAAAGTATGGCTACAGTTGAACAAGGAGAAGTTTCAAGGGCCTGGTAATAAAATCAAGGCTCTAAGGTATGGTCCATTTGAGATACTGGAAAAGGTGGGTCATAATGCATATCAACTCATTTTACCACCATATATGCTATGATAAAGGAAAGTGTTCTCTCTGTGGACAGAGGTAACCCATCTAGCCCTAGAGTGGGTCTAGTGACAACCAAAACAAATCAACAATCAATTCCCTTAAATAGTCATCATTGGAGGCCTACCTCAAAATCGGTGCTCGATGAAGCTTCCAACTCCAGCTTTTGTTTCCTTCTCCTTAAAGAGTAATTCACCTGAAACACCACAAGAAACAACAGAGCACGTAACCGAGAACAACAATGATCTATTTACTCATAAATTCAAGGAGTTACAAGCTATCAACTAAATTGTACACAAGATATAGTAAATCGTTATTGATTGCATTAAAATAAATCAAGAGTAAAGCTTAAAACCAAGCCTTGATGTCGTAAGCCTTCTCAGAGGGTCCAGCCGGTATGTTCCTTCAAGAATGGGTCTCCCAAATGGATGATATCTCTCTCTCACTCACAAGCTCTAATGGAAGGCTAAGGCACTCCACACCCTCCTATCAAACTATTAGCAATTCCACACTTGTCACACTCACACCAAAGCTATCTACTCTACTAAAACAAGAATTAGCAATCAACAATCCAAAAATTAGGAACTCCAAAAAAGTAGCAGATCATAGCAATGGTGAGTGCTTTTATAGGACGAGGATCCTCCATGAAATGAGGGAGAGGGAGCTTATCCTAAGGGAGGTTTCATAAAAGGTGGAAGAGGCGGAAAGGTGACTCAAACTGACCCAACAACCAGCTCTAGAAACATCTAGAAGGCCGATTGTTTGAACTAATTCGCCAAATCTGGATCGTCACAAGTCATGAACTAGGGACTAGCGACAACATCGCAAGGAGACAATGCATTTGTACCAATCGTCATGCATTTTAAGGGTTTACTAGTGACGATGTAGGAACTTAGTAAAAAAGGGTCAATATTCAACCTTAGAGAGCATTTGCTTAATCTTCTTGCACGAGTGGGAAGATATGGACATGTTTATTTGATGTATGACACAGCAAAGGGACTGAGATGAGGACAGTGACAAATTACTATATAATATATGCACATTTACTCAGTTGTGAATGTAGAGAATTTGAAACTCTATGAGCCTTCCATGCTAGATCAGGAAGAGGAACGAGTCCTACCTTTTATGGAGGATTTGGCACAAGACGCTCATGCAGAGTTAACAGAAGATACAGTTTTTCAAAAGAGGTCCAGAACTACAATACAAGGGCAACAAGACCTTTGACAGATTGGGTTTAAGGGACAACTTCCAAGCAAAGCTAAATGGTACACCAGAGATAAGGTGGAGGAAAAATTTTGTCACCTCATTCAGTAAAAGATTTTAGGGACAAAAGGCCTCCCAAAATGGGGAGGCGTGATCTGAATCGGATCATTATATTGTTTTTCATCCATCTCGATGCATTTGGAGTGGAAAAAGTGGAGGAATCAGCTCACGAGACCGTTTTTATTAGCAAGACCCAGTTTGGCAAAACGTGGTCTAAAACCTTCTGGGAGCTTTTTGAGGCATCAAACGACGTTTTTTGGGGTAAAAATTTGTTGCTCAAGTGTGACACCTTTCATGTTATTCTACACACGGAAAGCTTTCCAATGGCATAAGAACCGCGTCAATTGAAATCCATATGCAAAAGTTATGCCACTCAGAAGTTGAGCTTCCTGTTTTCACACCTATAGTTTGGGAGGATGTTGCGTCAGCCGCCATTATTCATGGAAAATGGGCTAGGCATGTGTTTGTGATGTAAAAGACTAGAAGGGTCTATTTTGTAACTCTAGTTAAGAGTTTATGTAGTCAAACTTAACCACTAGTAGGTAACCAGGCCACTATGAGGAAGAGGCATTCCATTTTTTCGAGAGCATTTTGTTACATAGTTGAGAAAAGATAGCCATGAGAGATAGGATGTAGATAACACAAAGAGGATCTGTGCATTTTAGCATCCCATGGGCCACAAACATTACTTCTTTGTATCTACAACCATATTTCCAGACAGAGAAAGAGAGCGAAGCGGCCTCCCCTTCCAGTTGGGTTTTCTCCTGAAAGGGTTTCCCACAGAGCATATCTTGTGTATTATGTGTGTGTGGGCTTATTTTATCATTCTCTACTTTTCTTCTTGGTTAACTTTTACATGCATGTACTAATTACAATTAATTTTACAAATCTAAAAAAAAAAATTGTAATACTGTAGAATCTCATATTTTTAATATAATATTATCAGACCTGTTGGGACGAACTGTCCAGTGGAATATCCACGACAGTTTACATATCATTTTCATGCAACTACTCTTTTAGCCTTATGTTTTCTACTGTAGTTTCTCCCTCGTGATTGCCTCTCTCAACCTTAAGTTGTTTAATTCCTTGCTCATTTCATTTACTTTTTCCTCCATGAGGCCCACATCTTCTACCTTTTTGGATTTTGCAATTTGCTTCCATCTATGTGTTGTCTCTTTCCTTCTCCAACTCAAAGAAGAGTGGTATAACAAATTTCTCAAGTATAATCCTTCCTCTCTCAACAAATTTGTAGTATGATTCTAGATTTCATTGTGGACCAGGCTTCTGGAGTTCCTGGGGACCTTTTTCCTCTTCTTTTGGTGTGGATGCCTCTTCCTGTAGCATCTCATGTTGCTCCTGTAGCAGCCCCTATTTCTCCTATATAAGCCCCTATTTTCTCTTGTAGATATTTTGTTTCCTCTTGTAATAGGGAAGTTTTTGTCTTGAGCTTCTTAAATGTGACTTCTCTAGTGGTGGGCCTCCCTATGGGTGAAATTTTCCCTCTTATAGCACTCTATTAGCTTCTTGTAACAGCCCCTATTTTCTCTTGTAGATATTTTGTTTCCTCTTGTAATAGGGAAGTTTGTGTCTTGAGCCTCTTAAATGTGACTTATCTAGTGGTGGGCCTCCCTATGGGTGAAATTTTCCCCCCTATAGCACTCTATTAGCTTCCTGTAGTAGTGATGTTCCTTCCTGTAACAACTATGCTCTTCTTGTAGCAGTTTTTTTCCTTCCTACAACACACAACCCAAATCCTATAGAAATTAATATTTGCATGCCAAGAGGTGGTGGGTCCACCTTTTATTTCTTTTATTTTATTTTTTTGTTGATTTTTTCCATTATTTTTTCTTTCTTTTTTTCAAAATTTTCTCAATTTTTTTCATTGCATGCAAAATAAAATCAAAGTGCTTTGAGTTAACTGAGTTGGCCCTCACCTACCCCTTTGCACTCCTTGTCATCTGTCATGAATAAATGATTACATCACTCTTTATCAAGTCCTCTTCACTTATGTCTTGTCCTCTCCCCCATGTGCAGGTGTCTTGGTGGAAAAGTAAAGCTAACTGCTAGATAAGGCCAAGGCTTCTCTGCTACTAAGTTTGGCTATAAAAAAAAAATCCTTCATACACTTACAACATTTTTTTGAGCTAAAATAAGTTTGTAGGAGAAGTTTTAGGATTGCATACCTGGGATTTTCCCTTGATGTAATTTTGCAGGTGAAATTGAGGCTGTTCATATGACTGTTGAAGTTGCCTTTTGTGGTTCTAAAGTTGCTAGTGATGATCCTTTGATGGTTGCATGCTACCTTTGAACAAAGGTGATGGCTGTTGGGCATGGAATCCCCCCACGGCATGTTTTGGGTCTCAAAGCCTAGGTTTTGAGTTGATATTGTTGTAAAGCTCCACGAATTATGGGCACGAAATGTATGTTAGAGTCATAGGGTTGTCCCCCTAGTTTTGAATGTACTGTCGGCCTACCCATGGTCTGTGGACCATGGGATTGTATAAATAGAGCGAGCCTCTAAGTTGTAAAGACATCTAATGGGATCTAATAGAGAATAGTCATGAAGGGTCTTAGAGATTAAGTAGAAGTGCGAAGTGTGTCTTGAGTCGTAGAGTAGGAAAAAGGCTATGCAGCTGAGTGCACAGAGGCCTAGTAGAGTCCACAGCTGAGTGCGCGGACCCTTGAAGCTCAGTGCACAGGGCATAGTCAAGTCTGTAATTGGAAAATAGATTAAAGGTTTTGCTACCAATTCTTTGTATCTATTCTGAGTTATTACATGTTTGATATCATTTGCAAATACATTGTTTCTACTACGCGTGCTTGTAAGAATTGTGAATATTGTTAAGTATAATTGAAAGTATACAAATCAGCTAAGTTAATCAACTAATATCGAAGTACTAGTAAAGACTTGGGTAGTAACATTGTTCAGCCCCCGAGTAAGGCTGCACGAAGGCAAAATAGCAGGCTGCAGGGGTAAGTGTGCGCAGCGACGTGCACGCCACAGACCACTTGAACCCATCAGACATCTCCAAGGTGCAGAAACCTTGTTCTAGTACCCTCCCATACTACTTCAGGTGAGACCTCAATTCACACTCTGCGGACTGTTGCCGAAAGGGCCATTAGTACAAAGATTTTTTTGGCTAAATCACCTCCGAACCTCGGTCAGGCCCTAACAAGCCAACAAATGGTTCCGTTTTCGGGACTAAGATTTTCATAAGGGATGTCTGATGTCGTGTCACTGGAATCCAACGAAGAAAGAAATTGAAGGGTGGTTGGACAGAAATATTCACGAGTTCGTGGTGCAGGAAAACAGGAATCCACGAGTATCAAAGGAATAGTGGTTAGAGCACTACTTATATACAGAAATCCATGAAACTTTCTTTACATCCTTCCCCTCTGAGTTGTATGAGTGAATCGCGAAGCTAGCAGACAGTCAGGGAAGGTGTAGGCCCAACAAATAGATTGTGTGGACTCCAGAATTGGTGCGCAAACTAAAAGCAGCAGAACATAAGATCGCGCGCGTTGTGGACAACTAGCTCAATCAAATTATAGGAGGGTTTATGACTGAGTTCACGGTAGATACTTCAGTTAGCTACAGTGAGGCAGAATGACGCTTCCTCAGAGGACCGCGAGGTAAGTACATTAAATATTTGAACACTTGGATTAAAATGTTATTGTGTGAAAAGTAGGTTATGCGAATAAATTGATGTTTGGGACTACGCGAAGTGGGAGGATCTATAGAAACGAAGGTAGCGTAGAAATAGAAACTAGCCTCTTGATTTCACCTCGGCAAGAAAGTGAGGAAGAGCTCGTGAAAGTTTCACCAAGAAGTGCGATCAGTCTAATAAGGCAGCGAATTCCGCACATACCACCTCCACCTACACCACCACTAGTTTCACCATCTTCACCCCCATCTCCGCCCACACCACCTCCGCCACCACCACAATTCAATATGGCGAGTGCGATAAAATTGTCGGTATCCATAGGAGTAGGGAACAAAGATCCGGACCAATTTTGGTTCGTGGTAAAAGCTGTATGGGAAGCACAATGATCTGAGTTTTAAACAGGAACACAATAAAATACAGAGATAACCATATACACAAAGATGCAGCGGAAATAATGCTTC